>CABHPH010145141.1:0-77738 GCA_902168325.1 Peromyscus nudipes | reverse complement strand
TGTCCTCTGCCCTCTGTATCCATCTTCCCCATCATCCCTTCCCTGTATCACCTACATTCTCCTCTGAACTCACCTATACAGTGGACAGAGGCTAAAGTTGGGCACCCATGTTTACCACGACAACAGGCTTTCAAATGTGGTCCTTAGGATGCTAGTGGCCCCCACTCCAGGGGTGTATAGAGCAGATGGTTCTCTGAATATTGCCTACAAACACCCCCACATTCCCATAATAAGCCAGACACATTTACTAATAATACAACCTAGGCAACTCACCAGGCTGCTCAAAGAGGGCCACCCATCTTGTTTGCTACCACCATACAGTCATCCTGACAACCGAAATGAAATCCGGTTGAGGTGTCAGAGACTAGGACACTATTCATTTTTCTTCCTGTCAGGAAGCCTTCCAAGCCTGAGAAACAAACCACCATGTGGTATCCTGGCAGAGCTGAAAGAACCATTCTCTATTGGTTCTCCTAATACCAGTTCTCGGGGATGCCACAGCTTGAGGATTGAGTCAGATGTCTGCAGTGCTTTCTCTCAATTATCCCATCTCATGTCCAGAAACAGGAACCAGATGCATCCCAGGACAGTGAGATGTCATGAACTTGTCATCTGGAAGTTGAGATGGGCCATTTGCTGCTGATCTAACTCATGGATTCTTCAGAGTCCTGACTAGAAGTTGTGGTGGGAGGTGGGGGACAAGTGCAAATTAAGAGTATTCCCTGATTTCTAAGCAGACTTTATGACAAGTGAGAAAGGAAAAGAAGAAATTAAGATGATATAAGGCTTTTGCCTATCCCCAGAGCCATCTCTTTCTTACTTTGTGACCCTGGAATATCCTTTTATCTCTATGGATCCCGATTCTCTATTAGGAAAACTGGCTACTACAGCATCACTTCCTCCAGTGGAAACAGGGTGCATGGGGTCTGGTAGTGCCATCTGAGGAGACAGAGCACTTCTTGTCAATCGTCACAGAGGCAGAAAGGGGCAGCAGATCCTGGACACAATACAGGCAAGGTTGAAGCACAAGGAGATGATCAGGTTATCACCTGACCCTCCCAGACTCAAAAGATCTTTCTTTTCAGGCAGGAGAGCAGAGAAGATGGCCTTCCTTGTAGCTCTGGGGCTCTTGATGGCTGGGTTCTGCCCCACTGTCCTCTGTGAACCAGATGGCACAATGGGAAGAAACACTGAAGTCCAGGAAGACCAAAACAATGGGACATGTGTGGACAGCCTGACACTGGCCTCCATCAACACTGACTTTGCCTTCACCCTCTACAAGGAGCTGGCTTTGAAGAATCCAAATAAAAATGTTATCTTCTCCCCACTCAGCATCTCAGCTGCCTTGGCCATCTTGTCCCTGGGAGCAAGCAGCAACACCCTGGAAGAGATTCTAGGAGGTCTCAAGTTCAATCTGACAGAGACCCCTGAAGCAGACATCCACCAGGGCTTTGGGCACCTTCTCCACATGCTCAGCCAGCCAGATGACCAGGTGAAGATCAGTATAGGCAACATGATGTTTGTTGAAAAGCGCCTGCAGATCCTGGCAGAGTTCAAGGAGAAGGCAAGGGTGCTGTACCAGGCTGAGGCCTCTGTGACTGACTTCCAGCAGCCTCATGAGGCCAAAAAGCTCATCAATGACTATGTGAGGAAACAGACCCAGGGGAAGATCAAGGAACTGGTCTCAGACCTGGATGAGAAAACATTAATGGTGTTGGTGAATTACATCTACTTTAAAGGTGAGGATGGTCTCTCTTTCAGGGGTGACTAGAGAGGGTATTAGCTGGGCACCTTGTATCCATAAGCTGACCACTAGAATGGAGGTGCTCATGGCCTTGGAGACATGGGTGCCTAAATTATTATTACTAGCAGGACTTACTTGTCTTTTGGGATTATTTAGATATACTTGTGATTCCTGGTACATACTCCACAGAATCCCTGATTTCTCAGCCTCAGAGTGTTGTATTTGGATGTGACCTAAACTTACTGACTAGCAGATTGCATAGATTACGTGCACAGTCCTGCCTGAGTGTGATGAAGCCATTACTTCTCCCTGCAAAGATGGTGTCTTAGTCAGTGTTCCATTGCTGTGAAGGGTCACCATGACCATGGCAACTCTTAAAGGAAAATGTTTAATGGGGGTGGCTCACATTCAGAGGTTCAGTCCATTATCATCATGGTGGGACATGACAGTGTGCAGGCAGACATGGTACTAGAACGGTATCTGAGGGTCTTACATCTTGCAGACAAGAGAAAGTGGTCTGGGGCTCTGGGAGTTATTTTGAGCATTTAGGAGACCTCATAGCCTGCCTCCACAATGACATACTTCCTCCAACAAGACCACACCTACTCTAACAAAGCCACATCTCCCAATAATGCCACTCCCTATGAGCTTATGGTGGACAATTGCATTCAAACTACCTCAAAAGAAGTCCCTCATTCAGCCTACTCCAGCATTTCTAATATGCTCCAACATAATCCATCTGCTAGAGAACCCATGTCTCTAGGAGGACTCATGTGGTCTGGGACTTCTTGACCTAAGGAGCCTGGCTACCCTATCTTAAAGGGGGAAAGTAGAATGTCCCATGACTACTGAAGAGCCTTTCACACATTCCTATGCAGGACCTCTCCATGAGCCTTTTCTATAATGCTCCATTTGAACATGGAAAAGCAGGGACTGAGGAGAAGCCATTAGTGAGAGGGAGGTGTCAGCCAGGCAGTGTTCTGTGTTTAGTGTCTGGCTGATTAATGGAATTTTAGTTTTTAAAATTAGTAGTCAAGGCAGCCTATGGGGTCACAGTGCTGAAGACACAATCCTGGGATAAGGAGTCTGGGATTAGGGATCAGGAGAGTTTGGAAAATGAGTTTGAACTGTAGTGGGTAAGGGTTAGTAGGGAGACATCCAGAGCCCATACCCACGAAACCCTGCCTGATAGATCAAGTAGTGAGGCAATGGTCCACAGAATGATTCCTGATTAAAAAAAAAAAATCTTAATGCGGCTAAATCTGGGGTGGATTTGGGACTCTGGACTCTGGATAGGCCAGGGCAGAGGAGGGTAGGCTCTGAGACTATAGACAGAAAACCAATTGGCCATGGACAGAAGAGAATAGGTGGACAGAGGACAGGAGTCCAGGATGACCCCAGAGCAGCTTGAAGGGAGGGGAAGCAGAGTGATGGCCTGAAGGATTAAATTGCAGGGCATGGCTCTCTCTGCTGGGCCAGGACCTAAACTCCAAGGCTGCTTGACCCTGAGGTGGGGATGTGTGTTTATGCTGCTGGATCCTGAGCACAAGAAATTGTCAAAGTACCAAGTTGTCCAGGGTGTATTGCAGATGGTCACATGCACTTGGGCTGTGGGGCAAGTCTAACTAGGATATTTTTTATTTATGGAGGTGAATATAGCTCATGTAGTAGAAGAAGACTCATTACCCATATCTTAGTCAACCAACTATGGGATCCTGGTAATTCAACTCCGGGGAATTGCAGATCTCACCAGCTTCAATCTAAACCCATTCATGGCTCTGGGAACTGAATTCCATTAAGGTGGTTCACACTGATTGGCACCATGGACAGATCACTGTGTGGGAGAACACAGTCTCTCTTGTCCTGTTTCCCCTAAAACCTGTCCCACAAGACATTGTCTTCTAGACATGGCTCCTCAGGAGGAAGAAGGGATCCTCAACTTCCCAGGCTCCAGTCTCCCCACTTTCAGTCTCATCTCTCTGTTACACACCCCAGCCTCAGATCCCTGGCTGTTTTTCAGATATCTCATGTAGGGAAGCTTTAGTTTTGAGTTCCCCTTTCCAAACCAAGCTTGTGGATCACTTCTCATTCATAGTTCTACATCTGCCAGGGTTATTCCTAATCTAGATTATGCAAACAGTAAGGGATACTCTGTGTAGTTGAAGATGGATTGATTCCTGTCAAGAGTGAGAGTTTGGGGCAGAAATGGGGTGGAGGTGGGGTCTCTCTGCTGATGGTACAATCTGATGACCTGTTCAACATTTAGGGAAATGGAAGAGGCCCTTTGATGCCCGTTTCACTTTTGAGTCTCACTTCTACTTGGACCAAAAGAGGACTGTGAAGGTGCCCATGATGAAAATTAAGGATTTGACCACACCCTACTTCCAGGATGAGGAGTTGTCCTGCTCTGTGGTGGAGCTGAAGTACACAGGCAATGCCAGTGCCCTGTTCATCCTCCCTGATGAGGGCAGGATGCAGCAGGTGGAAGCCAGCTTGCAAGCAGAGACCCTGAGGAAGTGGAAGGAATCTCTGAGGCCCAGGTGGGTATCCACAGGAACCAGAACATCCTGCTGTTGGCCTGAGGCCCAGTTTCCCTGTCCCTCAGAGTCTCACTAGTACCCAGTGTAATGACTGGAGAGTCAGCAGAGACAGGTGGAGTGGAGGTGAATTTCCATCTTCTTACTCAGTAGTTTGGGGCAACATTTTACTGTCATTTTGTTGTTCACAAGATAACATCAGCTAGAGCAGGAGCTGATGATTCCTCTCTGTCTAACAGGCTGTAATTACAGGGAATCTTGAATGAGTTTTGAAAAGCAGAAAGAAGTGAGGCTGAGATGAGATCAGCTCTGAGAATCAGCTCTGCGCTGTGTAGCCATCTCATCCCCTCATCACTCATTCATTCTCCATTCATGGAATGATGACTTGAAGACCTATGTGCTATGCTCAAATTTAGACCCTGAGAGGGTATCAGAAACTCAAGAACAAAATTTATTACTCTTAAGGACTCATCTTGTAATAAGGAAGAGAGAGTGGGGACATGAAAATATAACTAATCATTATTTGATTAGTTAAAGGTGAGCATGGGTGAGATTGAGAAGTTGGAGGATCCAAGGATAAGGAAAGCTGGAGTCGGAAGAAGTGAGCAATTTTAAATAGAAGACTCATTAGATGAAGTCTGAGGGTCCACGTGACAGGGAAGGACTGCATATTCTGGACCTGGGAGAAAAGCATTTTGGATAGGGGAAAAGCTGATACCAAGCTTCAGTGCCTGACCCTGTAAAGCATCTTATGCATCAATGGATATTTAATGCAATAGGAAAAGCAAAATCATGTGATGTAGGCCCAGATGGAAAGAGGGCTTCTCTCTAGTGAATGGGCTATGTGTGGTGTGCCCTAGCTACAATCTGGTTTGAGAGGAACACAGTCCAGTGAGGCTTATATTTCTCATTTTCATTCTCAGGATGATCGATGAGCTCTACATGCCCAAGTTCTCCATAACCACTGACTACAGCCTGGAGAACATCCTTCCACAGCTGGGCATCAGGGAAGTCTTCTCCACACAGGCTGACCTGTCTCAGATCACAGGGGCCAAGGACCTGAGAGTCTCTCAGGTAAGTGAAGACACACTGGGTGGTTCTCATTGGGTACCTGAATGAGGATGGTGAAGGCCAAGTGGTGTGCAGGGGAATGGTAAATGTGTGAGAAAGCCTGCATTTCTATGATTCCTCCATCCCAGCAGAGCTGAATTATAGCCTAAATACTCCTGCTGGATACCATGCAGCCAATCCCTACTCTATCTCCTGAACATAACTTCACCTAAGAGCCAGGGGTGGAAAAGAGTCTGTGCTCAGTCTTCAACAACCATAGGCACCAACCTGTGCTGTATGTGGATACCCCCTACAATCCACTGCAGGGCAAAGCATTTCAGCCTCAGCTTTTTCACTGCAGAGCTGACCCAGTACTTCTCACTGGCACACAGAACAGTGGCTGTAAAAGAAAAAAACAAGGGACGAATGACAATTGGGATGAAAAGCTTAAGAATAGGAGAGAAGATGCCTTAGAACCCCACACTACATTCCCAGATGCACAGCCTGACAATACCTAGTGTTCTGTCCAGTGCCCACTCAGGGGCCCGGGCTCAGATCTGTCCCAGCAGGGCATGGAGTCTGAGAATGAGAAGCTATGCCCTGTGCATTGAGGTTGTATGTCCCAAGGAGGCTGGAGCAGGAGGGATGCTGAAGCCTACTCTTGCTGCCAGCACACTGGCTGTTCACTGTGGGTCTCCTGAGAAGATGCCTGTGGAGTAAGGACTGGTGTTGCCTACACCCATCCTCCAGTTTGTCATGAGTTTGAGAGCAACACAGATTGTCAGAGACTGAGCAGACCCAGGGCATGCCTCATCTCACACCCTGAGCAGAGGCTTGGAAACACCAGGGGTGGAGCTGACGGTAGGAATAAACAACTTCACCAGCAGCTGAGGCCAGCAGCAGATGCTTGCTCCAGGGATCTCCTCTCCTGCCCTCCCTGCTCTCCAGTGAGTGATGTCTTTCTCCTACAGGTGGTCCACAAGGCTGTGCTGGATGTGGCTGAGACAGGCACAGAAGCAGCTGCTGCCACAAGAGTCATGGCTGTGGGATCAGCTCTAATTTTGAACCCTCTGAGAGTATATTTCAACAATCCATTTCTGATGATTATCTTTGACACAAATACTCAGATTCCACTCTTTATGGCCAAAGTTACAAATCCCAAGGGAAACTAGCACTCTCAAGTGGTGAAGCTTCTTCCTGCGGGCCAGAGATTAAGCCTATATGTGGGTCTCAATGTGCATTTTCATTTCCATGCTCTGATTGGCTTGTGACTTACTGTATGACTCAAACATGCACAGGGCACTTGGACAGTCAGTGTCAGGCTCCCAGTCCTCCTGGCAGCACTAGTTCATGTTCCTGAGCCTGAAATCTGTCTTTGTGGCCCCTCCTTGCTGCCTCTCCTTATCTGCAGCTACCCAAAAGCCTGGGCCCTGGCAGTAGACTTGGTCCCTATCTAGGCTCAGGTTATGTCTGCCTTCAGCTTCCACAGGCTTGATGAAACTATGCAAACTTATAGTTCAAACATGTGAACCTCAGCCCCAGCACTGAGAAGGCAACCTGCTGCCTGGAGTCTATTTCCAGAAACTGGGACCACAGTGTGCCCAGTTCCTGCCTCACACTTTTCCTCTTCTGCCTCTGCCACCCACTGTCCCTTACAGGGGCTCCTGACCCTCCCCATATCTGGCACAGTATTGGATCCCTTATTCCTGCAGCTCATGGAGTCAGTTGGTCAGACCAGCTCCTTTCCCCCTAGGACACAAACCTAGGGCAGTGGAGTCCTTTTCTAGGTTCCCCACTGACCAACATCACACAACAGATGGACACGACCACCTTCCTCACCCAAAATTCAGGGCTTCACGCAAAGGATTAATAAATGTATAACTGCACAGAAAATGCTCAGGCAGTGTTCACTCAGCTCCTGTTGGCAGGGGTGTGCCCTCTAGTGACCAGGGGGTAGTAGAGACTGTCACTCACACTCTGTGACTCCTGTGATGGACCTCTGACCTACATGTTATTATCAGTCCTTCTTCTTTTTTTTTTTTTTTTTTTTTTTGGTTTTTCGAGACAGGGTTTCTCTGTGTAGCTTTGCGCCTTTCCTGGAGCTCACTTGGTAGCCCAGGCTGGCCTTGAACTCACAGAGATCCACCTGGCTCTGCCTCCCGAGTGCTGGGATTAAAGGCGTGCGCCACCAACGCCCGGCATCAGTCCTTCTTATAGATGAGGAAAGTGAGGCACAGAGAAGCTTAGTCCTTTCCCATGGCCTCACAGCTAGACATTATGACTGGCAGGATGTTCTTCAAGTGTCCTGATGCCAGAGAAACAGTTTTCACCAAGATGGGGTTCTGTGCACAGGCATCACCATGGTCGTGTGCAGGTGGATCATAAAACAAGGCTCTGGATGCTTCCTAGAGAGCTCCCAAAACAGTCTATGGATCATGTAACCTCTGTGTTGAGGTAAGAGGAGAGTGAGAAGGTGGTCAGATGTTTAGAAAGAATGCTTTGTGCAAGACACACAGCAATTGAGGTATTCCGAAGAATCATGGGGGTGGATTAGGAAAAGAATAAACAGTCACCAGATGTCAAAGAGCCTGGACCTGTGAGGATTCTCAAATGACTGAGAGCTACAGGGAACTCTGGAGGGGTGAATCACTGTTCCTGTCTTTGGAAACTCATAACTTTGTGCGGCTATAAAGCAGAGAACTGCTCTGGGGATTGACACTGAGTGCAGTTTCAGGGACATAAGGTCACATCTGGAGAGAAGAGTAGGTGATTCAACCCAAGGATTATCTGGTTTAGTGCCTAGATAGGGGATGAGAAGAGACGATGGTGGATTTGGGTTGGGGTTCTGAGTGTCCACGGATAATCTGTGAGCCTAGAAACACTGCTGGAGGCCTGAACACAGAGGGAAGGTTGTTCAATTTGAGACATACTTTAGTCTCGAGGTTCCTAAGAACACTCATTGAGCAGGTGGACAGGTGGTTGCAGAAAACTAGAGCCTGGATGATCACACATAGGATTTCCTTCTGCAGAGTGCACCAAGGTACCACTCCATGAGGACCATGAACCAGTAGGAATAAGACCCATGTATTGAAAACAGCCACGTCTGGACAAATCCTATGTGTCCAACAGTCAGTCAAGGCCCTGCAGTGGCACTTCATCCACTCTATGAGCACTGACAGGTCTCCGCTGCATCCCTGCATCCTTCCTGGCTTCAGACCAGGTATCTAATGAGCCTGGTGCTGAGAACATCTCAGGCTGCCTATGAGCTGGATCCAGAAGTTGTTGGCAATGTCTGAGTCCACCTCTTAATGGAGTCTAGGACATATATGTCAGAGTTTCATTTTGCCCAGGCTATGAGGGTTCCCCAGGATTTGACCACCTGGTCATGAACATCCTACAGGGACAGTCTCAGTGTGTAACTTAGGTTGTTGACTGTGGAGGGAGAAGAGGGTTACAGTAGTGATCTCAGACACCTGTGCCCCAAACTAAGGCCAGAACAAAGTATTTAAGGGTAACCACATCTGATGTGAGGGTCCTCAAGGGGTAGCCACTGTGAACTGTCTCATTTGCAGATCATAGCGTGACTCCAGGGCCTTCGGAGAGGAGGCTGAGCTGTTATCCTTATCCTGCTGGCTGCCTCCATCTGTGCTCTGATGTTGGTACTGAGGCCACAGAGCAGGCAGTAGACAGAGGGGTGTGCCAGTCAGCCTTATGTCCCTGGGACAGCACATCTGAGATAACCCACGGAGGGAAGCAAAGGTTTGGTTTGAACCACAGTTTCAGAGACTTCAGGCCGGGGTCTGCTGGCTTCTCTGCTTTGGGCCTGAGATGAGTCAAGCTTTGTGCATCTAAAGACACTATCAAGAGGATGAGGGCTGGGGACATGACTGGGGGGTAGAGTGTTCCCACCCCACCCCCCAAACATACACATAAGGGTCAGATTTTTTTTGCCCTGAAACAAAAGTAAAAAAGCCAAGTATGGTCACATGAACATGTGATCTCATCTCTGGGGAGGTGGAGACAGGTGGATCTCTGGGACTCCCTGGAGAGCCAACCTATGCAATTCAGTGACTTCCAGGCCTATAAAGAGACCCAATCCTAAAACCAAGGTGGATGAGGAAACACAGTTGAATTTGACTGCTGACCTTCATACAGATGTGTTCATGGATGCACACATACACATTCACAGACACACAGAACCACATAAAGTAAATGTTCAAAGAGAAAGAGAAGAGGGCTGGGGAGCTAGCTTAGTGGTGGAATGCTGACTTGGATTATATATGTGAAGTTTAGGGTCCCCAGTACTGTGAGTGTGAGGATACAACCCCCAGGATGGTAGAAATGACTGTAGCTCAGGTGTCTGTACCTAGAATTCTGATGAACTCAAACATTTAGATAACAAAGCCATCCTTCACACCACCACGAAGGCTTTACCCTTCTTCAGCTGTTATATCAGTGTGTCCTCACAGCCAGGCTGGGTATAGGTCAGCAGGGACCAAAGCTGTGGTGATGGAGAGGATGGATACCATCCAGCTGGTCTGGAGCACACTCCTGGCTTGGCTCAGCATTAACTGGTGTCTGGCCCTGGGATTCTCCACAGTAGGCAGTCAATACCAGGGCTCACCTCCAAAGATGCTGGTGAGGATGCAACAGGGTCTTAGGCATGAAGGACAGAGCAACAGTGGTGATCTTTGTGGTCACTGTGGGGAGAAAAAAGAAGGGCACAATGGAAGGCTCCTGCCTAAGGAAGAATCCACTGTGAGACACTGCTGTGATATCGAAATGACCCACATGAGATAGTTATTGACAACAGTGCTATTGAGTTGATTAATGTCTTAATTAATTAATCTTAAAATAAGTACTATTATTCATGATCACACCAAGAGTGGGCTTATGCCTCAGAAAAGTCTGTAGGGACCCAAACTCAAGAGCACAGTGTGTTTAAAGGCAAAACCAAAAAGACCATAATTTACATCCAAGTTAGATATAGGACAGATTAATTTGAAATATTCTTTCCTGGCAGAGCAGAGTATTTATCTCAATCATAGAATGACAATGAATGTTGACTTGTAGTTTCTTTACTTACTCTGGTTGATTCATCTGCACCATGGACATGTCCTTGGAAATCTCAAATACATGTGAAGGCAGACATGACTGTGGTGGGGAACAGAGAGGGTTGAGAACTGTGTAAGCAAACACAAGAGCATGAAGGACTTCCCTCAGTCATTTCAGTGTGAGCCTGCATGTTGTCTTGTGACATGACTGTCCTTACTCTCTCCCTTGGTCCAAGGACTAACAGCGAGACTGGTCTCTTCTTATGCATCTGCTTGTGCAGAAGAAATTGTCCCCAAATGCACAGCTCGAAACAATAAACACAGAATATCTCACAGTGTCAGGCACACGTGAGGAGCCAGGCTGGGTGGTTCTTCCTCAGGGCCTCTCATGAGTCACACTGTTGACTGAAGACTTGACACATGCTGGAGGTTCCATGTCCAAGTTCAATCTCATGACCATCTTGGTTTTCTTTTTCCCCTGGTACTGTGGACTGAACTCAGGGTCTTGTGCTTGCTGGGCAAGCCCCCTACCACTGAGCAAACTTCCAGCCCTCTCAGAGCTGACCAAAAAAACAGTGGGTAGGAGCAAAAGGTTCATCTGTCTTTTTCTGACTTAAGCCTGTGATGCTCTCCCTGTTTGCTGCCCACATTCTATCCATAAGATGAAAATGGTAACTGATGCTCTCAATGAAAAGCCACCACTGTGGTGAAGAGTCTACTTGGCTCTTCAATGAAAACCTCATGATTATGCAGGTAAAATGCTCCTTACCAAAGCTAAATTATCTGCAACTATTATATAGTCCCCTTAAATACCTGTTCATCATTAAACATAGTAAGTGAATGGACTATTAAGTTTCAAGTGTTGGAGTTCTCTAGACAAACAAAATTTATACAATAAATCATTATATAAAAAGGGGATATATTAAAATGGCTTATACAATGTGATCCAATTAGTCCAAAAATGGCTATCTACCAATAGAAGGTCTAAGAAGCCAGTACTTGTTCATTCCACAGGCGTAGATGTATCACCTGGTCTTCAGTATGTGCTGGAATTCTGAAGAATTGGGCTCTGATGCCAATGAAGAAATGGACTTGCAAGTGAGAGTGAGAACAAGCAGGCAAAGAGAGCAAGCATTTTTCTTCCATGTCCTTTATACAGGCTGCCAGTAGAAAGTGTGTCTCAGATTCAAAGTGGTTGTTCCCACCTCAAAATATCCAGATTAAAAGTGCCTCTTCCCACTTAAAAGTATTTAATTAAGAAAAATTTCTTCACCAGATGGTGGTGTCCCATGCCATTAGTCCAGGACTCAGGAGGCAGAGTTATGCAAATCTCTGAGTTTGAGGCCAGCCTGGGTTACAGAATGAGTTCTAGGATAACTAGGGCTACACAGAGAAACCCTAACTCAAACAAACAAACAAACAAACAAACAAACAAACAAAAATTACAAAGAAAAATTTCTCACAGGTGTACCCAGCTCCTTGGGTTTTGTTAAATCCTGATGAAATAAAGTTTACAATCAATGACAGACATGACAAGTCCGCCCATTGTCCCCTTGATACACCATCATATCTCCCTAAGTCATGTTTAATTTCTAATTGAAAACAATACCCAGGTCTTAGCTATGTCTTACATGGCTTAACTATCCCAGGCAAAATTGCAAATGCATTATATATTTAATCAGATCATAATTACACCAAGCCTGTTATAACTATCATTTATCAGACCACAGATGCATTATTAATTTTATAAAAGGTGGCTATGCTTCTTGGTATTTATACTTATGTTCCTCTATTACACATTCTGTATTTCTTGCACACTCAGCAAGCACCTCACCTGGTCTTTGTTCTTTCATGCAGAAGTGACCCATGCCTTCATGCCCTTTGTCATTGTGACTGGATTAGGTTCTTGTGGTTTCCCATGACTTTAATCTCAGAACACAGTAACACAAAGAGATGTCCTAAAGATCACCTAACCACCAGATATAACCATTCTTCCATCCACTGTGGAGAAACAATCCAATTCTCCTTGATAATTAGAACCAATCACTCCACCTAACATAGTTATTCCATTCTTAGACTGTTGGATAAAAGGTATCAGAAGCCCAAAGTGGCCAGTAAGAATTCTGAGCTTTCAGTTCAGTGGAATGTTTGTTGTGTCTCTTGGCAGGAGACATCCCTCCTTTACAACCAAAACTTCTAGACCAGCAGAATTTAAAATTTGTGGAATGGGAATAAAACAGTCTTTATGGTAGCTCACTAGGAATGATAGTAAGGGGAACCATTCACTTTTCACCTCTTAACTCCTAGACCTATTGATTCTGGCTAAGGAGAAAACATACCACACAGTAGACAATGATTTGAAGCATGCATCACCTTCTAAAAAATGCTTCTCCAGCCATCTAGACTGCTCCTGCCTCACTGGTACTGCAACTGTGTCATAAAAAGACCATTCCATCTCTCTATCAAGACAGCTGATTCAGGATGGTAGGGAGTGGTAAGACCTGGGGAATCCATGATTATGGACCCACTGTTATATTCTTTGGCTGTGAAGTGAGTTTGTTGACCAGAAGTAATTCTGTGTGGAATAGCATGTCAGTGGATAAGTCATTCTTTAAATCCACAAATGATGGTTTTGGCAGAAGCATTACACATAGAAAGGCAAATCCATAACCAGAATAAGTGTCTTCTAGTAAGGACAAAGCATTGTTGATCCCATGGAGGAAGTGATCCAATGTGGTTAGCCTGCTACCAGGTCCTTGCTTAGTTATCCAGGAGAATGGTGTCATATCTAAGGTTCAGTGTTGGTCTCTGCTGCTGGAAGATTTGGCAATCAGCAGCATACACAGCCAGGTCAGCTTTGCTGTGGTCCCTAGTATCAGGTCCATGCATAACTACCATCTCTGTTACCATTACTACTTTGTTCACAGTCCCTGTACTTACTGGTCTTATGTCAACTTGACACACAAACTAGAGTTTATTGAAAGAATGGAGTCTAAATTGAGAATATACTTCCATGATATCTGGCTGTAAGGCATTTTTCTAATTATTTATTGATTGGGTAGGGCCCAGCCCATTGTGGGTGGTGCCATCCCTGAGATGGTGGTTCTATAAGAAAGCAGACTGTACTAGAAAGGGGAAACAAGCCAGCAAGCAACACCCCTCCTCTCCATGGCCTCTGCTTCAGCTCCTGTCTCCAAGGTCTTTCTCTTTTGAGTTCCTGTCCTAACTTCCTTTCATGATGAACAGCAATATGGAAGTGTAAGGCATATAAGCCCTTTCCTCTCCAAGTTGGTCTTTGGTCATAATGTTATGTCCCAGCAATAGAAAACACTAACTAAGACAACTTTGTACCTATCTAGTGGGGTATTGCTCTAACAGTCCTACTATTGTTTGAGGAGGATTGTGAAGGACTTTGAAATTTTGGGGTAGAAAAGCCACTGAGTATTGGGAACTCAGTGGGATGTTCTGTGGGATCTTGGTAGAGACAAACCTTAAGAGCAATGTGGAGGATAGGGGCCTGTCATGTGATGTTTCTGAGGGAAGTTTAAAGACTATATCAGCACCCACAGAAGGGCCATGTTCTATATTTCAAAGCTGAAAGGAGAGGGACTAAGGGTTGCAGGTTCTGATGAGCTTTAGGAGGAGGTTGGTCATTGCCAGGAGAATCTGGTGAGCATAGCAAGAAGCACAGAGGGAGGAGAGAGAGAAATGAGGCCAAAGAAAGTCTGAATATAGAGAGTGTCAGACCACTTGCTTGTGAATTGGCAGAATTTGTCCAGATCAGTGAGAATCTGGTAGTTGAACATGTCATTTATTGAACATTGAGAATGAGTGTCAAGTTTATATTACAGCCAGGCCATATTGCAGAAAAAAATAAGGTAATGAGACTTACTGAGATCTGTAAGTGTGAGTTGGGAAAGAGACTTAAGGACAGAAGCAAGTGGAGTTGAGGAGTCACATTTGGAATGGAAAGGGCCCATGACTGATCAAGTGAGAGAGACAGAGCAAGCAGGAAGAAGGCTTCACAGTGATGTAGAAGTGGGAGAGACTTAGAGAGGAGGGTGGAGGAATCCCACCAGGAGGAGGATTCCAACAGCACAGGAACAAAGGCACAGGGAGGGATGCAGTGAGTGATGTAGGGACAGAGTCTCAGTCTGAGACTCCATAGAGAACTAGACTCCTCAGAAAGATGCTCAGCCTCCCAGTGAACAGTTGTCCCTTTACAGAGGATGGGGTGCCCAGGAGAGCATAGGGGAGCTACCTGATGAACAGCGGGACTTTTGTCCCATACACTTCAGGAGTTCAGAAAGACAGAGAGACAGCAGGCTCCAGTGATGCAATGAGAAAGACAGACACAGAGGAGGAAGTTTCAAAATATCACTTAAGCAAGCAGGGATTTTGGGGGCTCACAGAGGCTCCATAGTCAGGCCTTACTCAAGGTGAGAAAATCTGAGCTTGCTTTACCCAGCAGGACTGCATAATAAGATTATTTGGCCAATAGAGTAGTTAGGAGGTGTTTTGAAGGATCTATACTTGGTTGTACATTGTGCTTTGATCTTGAAGAGGGGATGTCTTTTGTTCCTCCCCTTGCTGATGGATGAAAAGCCTATCATGATTAAACTTGGGGAGACTGGGTATTGACCCAGGGCCCTCCTGAAGCTATCCTGTGTCTCTGTCTTTTTTTTCATCTAGGCCTATATTACTTTCTAAAACTTCCTCATTCCTCACTTCTCCCCCCAAGAAGCTTTCAACAGGTCAGAGTGGGTCTCCTATAGGGGTCGAAGGGGAGGAGTGGGCACAAAAGGGGGATGTCTTAGATAGGGTTTCTAATTCTGTGATGAAGGAAACACCAAGATTAAAAAGCAAGTTGGTGAGGAAAGAGTTTCTGTTTCTCACATTCCACAGCACTGTTCATTATTTCAAGACTTCAGAACAGGAATCCAAACATGGCAACATCCTGAAGTCAGGAACTGATGTTGAGGCTATGGAGGGCTGCTTCTTACTGGCTTTCTTAAAAATAGTGTGCTTAGACTGCTTTCATTCGGAACCCAGGACACCAGTCCAGAGATCACACCACACACCATGGGCTGGGCCCTTTCTGCCCATAACTAATTCAAAAACTATTCTACAGGTCGGTCCACAGCGTCCACTTATGGAGGCATTTTCTTTATTTCTCAAAAAGGAAGGTTCCCTCTTCTCAGATGACTATAGACTGTGTCAAGTTGACATTAATCTATCCAGCACAGAGGAGGAGAGACACAACTGGAAAGGCAGACTCAAATTTAGACTTGAATACTTGACAGGGGATGGGAGAGCTGCAGGAGCCAGCAGAAGCAAGTGATTGGCACTCAGGAGTGTCAACAAATAAGCACTTTAGTTCAGTTAGGATGGGCATTGCCCTTTCTAAAATGCCCTGTGCTGTCTCCATGGTTGCAGACCAATATGTAAGCCAGTGTAGGGAGAAACAAAAACTTACTGAAAATTAAATTGTCAAGGCCACCTCTCTCGGGTGGCAGAGAAAATAAGGAAATGGGCAGAAAAGAAAACAGATTTTATATGACAGCGGGGTGGATCTTGGGCAGACTCAGGCTGTCTGGATCGAAGGGGAACTGGGTGCCCATGCTTGAGGTAGCAGATGTTTGTGGGAAGGTTAGGGTGGCTCCTGGCAAACAGAAATGCACCATGGTGATCTGCTTCTCTGGAACACAGAGACCTTAAACTACTGTTTACTCAGCCAAAATCCTTCTTGTTAGGACCAGCACCTCGACGTTGGTGACAGCTGCTTTGGAATAACACCTGCCTGCTGGATCTCTAACACGACATTGATACAAACAGCACAGCTCTCATCCTAAAGGGAACAACAGACACTTTGTACGAGCTATTTTGAGCAGCAGTGACCTGAGAACACAGATTTAGGTTACCAAAATTCTATGTTCCAGTTGGAAGCAATTTCATGAAAACTTGACAGCTTAACCAAACAAAGAAAATCACAAATCAAGGAAAGTTTAAAATACAGGAGTGGGAACCTCAGAGAGGCAGGTACACCAAGAAGGGGGAGCTTCTCTACAGGCTCAAGATGTTATCTGCTGACATTCTTAGCTTTTGGATTTGTCTGCTAAGTGAATGGACTCTATTGTCACAAGGTTTAGTTCTGACACAGAGAGGTAAACATGGCTGTCCCAAAGAGGCAGCACTTAGCCCATGAGAAGTTCATTAGCCCCTGACCCTGCAGTGTTCCCATCTCTCTACAGTACTGAAATTCAGATCAGCCAGCCAGGCTCTGTAGACACAGATTCCTTTAGGAGTTTTCCTTCACTGCCAGACAAGGCAGCTTTCCTATCAAGTCTGATAGCCAAAGAGAGGAGAGCAAGTCTCTTTAGAATATGCCCATTGCCTCCAACTACTCCCTAGCTCCACACTGAACTTTGAACCATTGGAGAAACAGAAGCTGCAACCTTGAAATCCAGCTGCAGCTGCCTTATTGATTCAAACACAGTGACAGGTGTTTCTGCTAGATAGATTTTCTAATTCATGTTACCAGAAATCATCTTGTCTGCCCACTTCCAATCTGATCACAGAGCACACCTTGTATGTGCCAGCATTTCCTAAGAGGTGGGAGGGGTCCCTGGTGTGGATAAATAGGCATCGGTGTGCAGTGGGAGAGCAGCACCCCAGGAGAACAGCAACCCCAAACATTGGGACTCACCTAACACAGATGCTGGCAGCTGGCTTCAGCTCTCCAGGTAATACTCAGGATTCCTTCTCTCTGGGGACAGTGGAGGAGCCTCTCCAGGACTATGGTATTGGCAATTACCTGGGTTATTGGTTTGCTGTCCTCCTGCCCCTTCTTCCTTCACTTCCTCTCGCCTCATCCTTTCTCACCTTTCCTCTCTCCTCTCTATCCATCTTCCCCATCATCCCTTCCCTCTAGCATCTACATTCACTTCTAAACTCACCTATAGAGTGGAGAGAGGCTAAAGTTTGGCCCGCAGGTTTACCACTACCACAGGCTTTCTTTTTTTTTTTTCAAAAGTAAAATTTAACTCAATAATTTTTTTTAAAAAAGCAGCATAAGGAATAATAAGTAGAACTTCCAAGGGGCCACCTTTGGTTGGGAATAATTTGAGAACTCTACCAAGGCAATGGTATAGTGAGTGTCAGGACTTGAGAATCTAGTTTCTCTCTGGCTCCAAGGATGGGGGACAGTCACTGAATAATTTTCTACCTGGATGTCTCCAATTTAGAAAGAACATCAGAGCAGAGAATCACTGGGGCTTTTTCCAGCTCAGCATTAGGAGTTGACCCACATCTGAGGCTGTTGATGTAGTTCGTCTCCATCTGTAATCTTTTCGCCTACTTGCTCATGATCCAAAAGATCTTGAGGTCAGAGTAAATAAATATATAGAGAAAAACTGTCGGGGAACTCTGTGGCAGGGAAGACGTGTTCCTGGAACAGAATGACTGTAGGGGTTGTACAGACAGCCCTGCTCAAGCCAGTTGTGGTTCTCTGCAGGGGTTGGACACACAGCCCTGCTCAAGCCAGCTGTGGTTCTCTGCAGGGGTTGGACATACAGCTCTGCTCAAACCAGCTGTGGTTCTTTGACCTTAGGAATTTCCCTGGAGAGGTCAAACTATTTTTATCGCAAGAAAAATGACTTGATAAATTAAGGATGGCGGCTGCTTTCTTTAACCCTGGGCGAATGAACCTTAAATAAAAAGGGTGCTGTAAGCCAGGCGTGGTCTGTAATTCAGGCACTTGGAGGGTGGAGGCCGGAGGAAAAAGGTTGAAGGTCATCTTGGCTACATGTGGGTTTATTTTTTTTTTCATTTTTGTTTATTTATTTATTTATTTTTCTATTATCAGCTTGATACAGTATAAATTTTTATCCTAATAGTGAAATGTTTCATTGAGGCTTGCCCAGTAATTGAGTAAAATCAAAACTTATTATAAGCCACAGTCATCCTAGGGTCCCCCCTGCTATATGGCCTCCTTGTGGTCATTAGGATGCTCATGGCCCCCACTCCAGGGGTGTATGGAGGAGATAACTCTCTGGACATTCCCTACAATCATCCTAATACCCATAATAAGTCAGACACAGTTACTAATAATGTAACCTGGGCCACTCACTGGGCTGCCAAGAGAGATCCATCTATCTGCTTGCTACCACCACACAGCTATCCCAACAACCAAAATGAAATCTGGTTCAGGTGTCAGAGACTGGGACCCCATTTAGTTTTCTTCCTGTCAGGAAGCCTTCCAAGCCTGAGATAGGATACCATGTGGTATCCTGGCAGAGCTGAAAGAACCATTCTCTATTGGTCTTTCTAATTCCTGTTCTCGGGGATGCCAAGGCTTGAGGACTGCACCAGATATCTGCAGTGCTTCCTCTCAATTGTCCCACCTCATGTCCACACACAGGAACCAGATGCATCCCAGGGCAGTGAGATGTCATGAACTTGTCATCTGGAGGTTGGGATGGGGCATTTGCTGCTGATCTAACTCATGGATTCTTCAGAGTCCTGACTAGAAGTTGGTGATGGTGAGTAGGGGACAAGTGCAAATTAAGAGTATTCCCTGATTTCTAATGAGCTCTTATGCCAAGCAAAAAGAGGAAAGAAATTAAGATTACAGAAGGCTTTTGCCCATCCTCAGGTCCTTTGCTTCCTTACTTTGTTAGTCTGGCATGTTCCTTTATCTCTATGGATCCTGATTTTCTAGTAGGAAAATTGACTACTATAGCATCACTTCCTCCAGTGGAAACAGGCTGTATGGGATCTGGCAGTGCCATTTGAGAGGCCGGAGCACCCCTTACAGATGGTCACAAAAGCAGAAAGTGGCAGCAGAGCCTGGATACAGTACAGGCAAGGTTGAAGGACAACGAGATGGTCAGGTCACCACCTGAGACTTCCAGACTCCAAAAATCTTTCTTTTCAGACAGGAGAGCAGAGAAGATGGCCCTCCTTGTAGCTCTGGGGCTCTTGATGGATGGGTTCTGCCCTGCTGTTCTCTGTGAACCAGATGGCACAATGGGAAGAAACACTGAAGTCCAGGAAAACCAAAACAAAGGGACACGTGTGGACAGCCTGACACTGGCCTCCATCAACACTGACTTTGCCTTCAGCCTCTACAAGGAGCTGGCTTTGAAGAATCCAAATAAAAATATTCTCTTCTCCCCACTCAGCATCTCAGCTGCCTTGGCTGTCTTGTCCTTGGGAGCCAGCAACAACACCCTGGAAGAGATTCTAGAAGGTCTCAAGTTCAATCTCACAGAGACCCCTGAGGCAGATATCCACCAGGGCTTTGGGCAACTCCTCCACATGCTCAGTCAGCCAGATGACCAGGTGAAGATCAGCATAGGCAGCATGATGTTTGTTGAAAAGTGCCTGCAGATCCTGGCAGAGTTCAAGGAGAAGGCAAGGGCGCTGTACAAGGCTGAGGCCTCCACAGCTGACTTCCAGCAGCCTCATGAGGCCAAAAAGCTCATCAATGACTATGTGAGCAAACAGACCCAGGGGAAGATCAAGGAACTGATCTCACAGCTGGATGAGAGTTCATTAGTGGTGCTGGTGAATTACATCTACTTTAAAGGTGAGGATGGTTGCTGTTTCAGGGGTGGATGGAGAGGGTGTTGGCTGAGCACCTTGTGTCTATACTCTGACCCCTAGAAAGGAGATGCCCATGGCCTTGGAGACATGGGTGCCTAACTTCTTATTACTAGCAGGCCTTACTTGTCCTTTGGGATTTTTTAGATATCGTTGTGATTCCTGGTACATACTCCACAGAACCCCTGAGCTCTCAGTCTAAGAGGGTTGTGTTGGATGTGACTTTAACTTACTGACTATCAGATTGCATCGCTCACATGTCCAGTCACATGAAGCCATGGCTTCTCCCTGCAGAGATGGTGTCTTAATCAGGGTCCTATTCCTGTGAAGAGACACTATGACCATGCAACTCTTATAAAGGAAAACATTTAATTGGGGTGGCTCACTTAAAAATTCAGAGGTTCCATCCATATCATCATGATGGGACATGGCAGTGTGCAGGCAGACATGATGATAGAGCCATATCTGAGAGTACTACATCTTGCTGGCAAGAGGAAGTAGTCTGGTGTGGAGGCCCACAAAGGTTTTCTAGTGAGATCTTAACTTCTTTTACCAAGCAGATCTGCATTAAAGGATTGCTTGACCACATGCATGGTTACAAAGTATTGGAAGAGTCTACACTTGGCTGAGTGAGGGGGAGTTCTTTTGCTCCACCTCTTGGCATTCCTATAAATAGCCCTTTAGAAGAGACAGGAGGGGCTGGTAGATAAGGATCCAGGCCTTCCTGAGGCTATCCTGTGTTACTATCTGTTTCTCTGCCCTCTATCCTTCTATCTAGTGTCTCTTATCCCTCTCTCCCCAAGAGTACCCTGTCATAAAATGTAGGAGCAGGTCTCCCAGCTGGGCTCCCACAAATGGCACCAGGAACAGGGATCACAGCCTTGGCAAAAGGAGAGAGAGGGAGTTGCAATTGTAAGGAAGCATGCCCTATAAGGAATTAAAAATGAAGGCAGTGATTTTTTATTCTTAGGAGTGAAAATAAGGTGGCTGAATGCCAAAGTTGAAAAGTGAGGCTTCAGTGAATATTTCTCTTTCTAGGTTTCTTTCTTTCTTTTTCTCTCCCTCTTAAAATTATCTATAAAATTAAGGAAAAATAAGGTAGAATATAGGAATATAGTATAGAAAAAACTTAGGGTAAGAAGGGAAAAATATAAGGTAGAATATAGGGATATAGTGTAAGAAAAAACTTAGGATAAGATAAGCAACAAGACAGAGGAAATATGTCTTTGATTTTCCAACTACGGAAATATGAATGCAAATTCCTGGGGAAGAAACAGAGAAAAATCTATCTAAGGTGAGAAAAACAGGCAGAAAAAGATTCCTATGGAAGCTTTTGGCCTGTGAGAGCTTAGATTTAAGTCCTGAGCAGTAGAGGAAAGAGTTTTTTCTGAGGCAGTTGTGGGTGAATGTCACTTCACTGACATTGTGACTGTATGATAACATCATACCATCAGAATTAGTTTCCTTGGTCATAAAGCCAATAATAGGAAATTGAAGTCTTGGGGAAATTTTAGTAATCTTTCTCTTAAAAGCTGAAAGGTTTCTTAGGAAAACTTCGTAATTTCTCTCTAAAATCTGGAAGCTCTTCAGGTCTTTCTCAGATTTTTTTCTCTTTTTGTAAGGGCAAAAATTTAACTCACCTGGAAATAACATCTATCAGTATGGGAAAATCACCTGTAATTGCTCTAGAAAACAAACAAACAAAAAACCCTCTTGGAACAGGACAAATCCTCTCTGCTACTCTTATCTTTCCTTCAAGCTGGTATTAGGGGTGCAAAGTTGAGAAGCTCTTTTTTTCTTTTCATATCAAAGAAAAGGTCTCTCTGAAAAAGCTCTTTGTCTTCTTTCACTATTGGGAAAAAAAATCTGTCTAAAAAAGCTCTATTTTCAAGTACTGTCTTTACTTTTTCATTGACCCAATAAGGCAAGGGAACAAAGGGTTACCAAAATGCCTGTCTGAGTGTGAGCAGACAGAC
The DNA here is from genome assembly GCA_902168325.1 of Peromyscus nudipes. Classification (NCBI taxonomy): domain Eukaryota; kingdom Metazoa; phylum Chordata; class Mammalia; order Rodentia; family Cricetidae; genus Peromyscus; species Peromyscus nudipes. The sequence goes on along the minus strand of CABHPH010145141.1, from coordinate 55,774 downwards.
AGATGCAGCCCACTCTAGGGGACAATGCCAGGTGAAGGAAATATACCTATCAATGCCAGCTCAGGGAGAACAGAAATCTCTCCTGATAAGAGAGCAAAATTTTGACTGAAAAACTTCCCATGGTAAAAGCAAAAGCTTGAATACAGTGTGAATAGAAGTTTTCTCCCAGACCCAGAAAGGCAGCATGGGAAATGTAGTTCATTTGTAACAGTATGATGATATAGAGAAAGGCAGCTTGGGAAATGAAATGAAGTCCATAAAAGAGATACCAGTGCAGCACTGACCAAAAACTCTGGTTTTTTTTTTTTTTTTCAGCTCAAAATGGTATTTTCTTTACAAGCTCTGTTAGCTGGCCTCTCAACAACTAGAAACAGGCAAATAGCTTGCCAGTTAGGAGGCAATTAATATGCTAATACTGTTTGTCAAGAAGTCACTTTGAAACCCTTTAGAAAACTAGGGAAAGGGGTCCATACAGTGGGAAATTGCTTTGGATGTGAAAAAAGAAAAATCTTATAGGCAAATAAAAAAATAAAAAGCTTGTGTTGTGCTTGAAATGCAAGAGAAAAACATTGGCATCATTGAAATGCCCATGATCATCTTAAAAAGTAGCTTTAAAAAATTAAGAAGAGGGAAAATTTCACTCTGTCAAGCTTAGAGCCACTGATGAATTAACCTCTGACTTCAAACTGTCAGGAAAACTTTTAGAATGACATAAAATCTGACTATAAACTCTGAACATTAGAAATGATTTCCATACTTCCTATCTTGTTAATAGTTCTGTTAAGAAATCTCTTCTAGATGTTTGCTAATAGAGTTTGATTTTGAATGTAAATTAGTTCTGTTAAGAGATTCTTCTCGCTGGGTGGTGGTGGCGCACACCTTTAATCCCAGCACTCGGGAGGCAGAGGCAGGCGGATCTCTGTGAGTTCAAGGCCAGCCTGGGCTACCAAGTGAGTTCTAGGAAAGGCACAAAGCTACACAGAGAAACCCTGCCTCGAAAAAAACCAAAAAAAAAGAGAGAGATTCTTCTAGATATGTGGTAAAGTTTATAAAGTAGTTCTACAAAGTTTCCATTTGAATATAAGATTGTAAAAAGTGAAATATGTATAGTGATATGCTACTTGTAAATATGTTGAATGTTTGTAAATATTGAATACAAAAAGTGTAAATGTTAAATATTAGTTTGTGAAAAGTGTAAATTCAATATTTGTCTAGTCCAGGCAAGTTAGGTAACATCAATTTTTAAAAGATAAACCATATCAAATTAGAAGCATCTTGAAGGTTTTATTACTCTTTTACCTTCAGATATATTTGAATGCTTTTTATGATAGCTTAAAACATAATTTTGTGATTTCAGTGGGCCCTGGAAAAGTTAAGCAAAGGTATCATAATTGGGGTAGTTTTTCTGTCTTCTTTTGAGAAATTTCCACTCCTTCTCTTTAGAAAGGGGTAGGCCTTCCACAAAGGGATAAGCCTCTCACAATCAAGTTAGTTTGCAAAAGTGTCTTTATAATTAGCATGGGTTTTTGTTTACATCAGTGGATACTTTGTAGTGATTTGAAATGACTTTTCTCCTGGTAATCAAAATAGTCTCTTGAAAATTTTATTGAACATCTGTTAGGAGAGAGATTTGATTTAGAAAAGGGCTTGGTTCAGCTAAGACTGCTGTAATCACCTTAGAGCCAAAAAGTATATTGTATTTTTATTATTCTCTATTCCTTTACTGGGAGGTATGGCTGCTATGGAAATCACTGTGGATGATTCTAAGCTCTTAGTAGGGACCTAGGTCACAGGTGAGTTAAGCTCTGTACCTCCTCTTGCCAGAGGCTGGTAGGTAAAGATGGGCAACTGTCTTCTTGATAACATGTATGTATGTAAAATTAATCAAGAAGAACAACCTAAGACAGGCACAGTTTGAAGGGTCTGGGGAGTCCTTTATTATATCAAGAAGGGGGAGTTGTGGAGGCCCATAAAGGTTTTCTTGTGATCTGAGCTTGCTTTACCCAACAGGGGTACATGAAAGGATTGCTTGACCATGTGCATGGATACAAGGTGATTGGAAGAGTCTATACTTGGTTGAGCTAGGAGGAGGTCCTTTGCTCCACCCCTTGGCATTCCTATAAATAGCCCTTTAGAAGAGACAGGAGGCACTGGTGGATAAGGATCCAGGCCCTCTCAAGGACATGCTGTGTTTCTATGTTTTTCTCCTCTCTATCCTTCAATCTAATCCTTCTCTCCTCACGAGTACCCTGTGCTAAAATGTGGGAGCCAGTCTCCCAGCTGGGCTCCCACAGTCTAGGACTCTGGGCTGTATCTTGAGTGTTTATGAGACCTCAAAGCCTGCTTCCAGAGTGACACACTTCCTGCAACAAGACCACACCTACTTTAACAAAGCCAAATCTCCTAATAATGCCACTCCCTATGAGCTTATGGGGGCCAATTACATTCAACCTACCACAAAAGAAGAATCTCATTCAGGCCATTCCAGGATTTCTGATATGCTCCTACAGAATCCATCTGCTACAGAACCTATGTATCTAAGAGATCTAGGTGGTCTGGGACTCCTTCACCTAAGGAGCCTGGCTACCCAATTTTAAAGGGGGAAAGTAGCAGGTGCCATAACTACTGAAGAGCCTTTCACACATTCCTATGCAGGACCTCTCCATGAGCTTTTCTGTAATGCTGGACATGGACATGGAAAAGCAGGGACTGAGGAAAAGCCAGTAGTGAGAGGGAAGTGTCAGCCAGGCAGTGTTCTATGTTTAGTGTCTGGCTGATTCATGAAATTTTAGTTTGTAAAATTAGTAGCCAAGTCAGCCTATGGGGTCACAGTGCTGAAGACACAATCCTGGGATGAGGAATGTGGGGTTGAGGCTCAGAGACTTGGGAGAGTGGGATGGAATTGCTGTGGGTGAGGGTTAGTGGGAAGGTATCTAGAGCCAATACCCATAAATCCCCGCCTGATAGAACAAAGAGTGAGACAATGGATCACAGAATAATTACTGATAAAAATCTTGATGTGACTAGATTTGGGGTGGATTTGGGACTCTGGACTCTGGGTAGGCCAGAGCAGAGGAGGGTAGGCTCTGAGACTATACACAGAAAACCAATTGGCCATGGGCAGAAGAGGATAGGAGGACAGCAGACAGGAGTCCTGGATGACCTGAGAGCAGCTGTGCTCTGAAGAGAGGGGAAGCAGAGTGATGGCCTGAAAGATTAGACTGCAGGGCATGGCTCTCTCTGCTGGGCCAGGACCTAAACTCCAAGGCTGCTGATCCTGAGCACAAGAAGTTGTCAAAGTACCAAGTCGTACAGGGTATATTGCAGATACATGCATATGGGATGTGGGGCAAGTCTAACTAGGATATTTTTTATTTATGGAGGTGAACGTAGCTCATGTAGTAGAAGAAGACTCATTACCTATATCTTAGTCAACCAACTATGGGATCCTGGTAATCCAACTCTGGGGAGTTGCAGATCTCACCAGCTTCAATCTAAACCCACTCATGGCTCTGGGAACTGACTTCCATTAAGGTGGTTCACACTGAGGGGCACCATGGTGTGGGAGAACAAAGTCTCTCTTGTCCTGTTTCCCCTAAAACCTGCCCCACAAGACATTGTCTTCTAGACATGGCTCCTCCTGAGGAAGAAGGGATCCTCAGCTTCCCAGGCTCCAGTCTTCCCACTTTCAGTCTCATCTCTCTGTTACATACCCCACCCTCAGACCCCTGACTATTTTTCAGGTATCTCATGTAGGGAGGCTATGGTTTTGAGTTCCCCTTTGCAAACCAAGTCTATGGACTACTTCTCATTCGTAGTTCCACATCTGCCAAGGTTTTTTATAATCTATATTATGCGACTAGTAAGGGACACTCTGTGTTGTTGAAAATGGGTTGATTCCTGTCAAGAGTGAGATACTGGGAGAAATGGGGTGGAGGTAGGGTCTCTCTGCTGATGGTACAATCTGATGACCTGCTCCACATTTAGGGAAATGGGAGGTGCCCTTTGACCCTTGTTTTGCATTTGAATCTATCTTCTACTTGGACGAGAAGAGGACTGTGAGGGTGCCCATGATGAACATTAAGAACCTGACCACACCCTACTTCCGGGATGAGGATCTGTCCTGCTCTGTGGTGGAGCTGAAGTACAGAGGCAATGCCAGCACCCTGTTCATCCTCCCTGACATGGGCAAGATGCAGCAGGTGGAAGCCAGTTTGCAACCAGAGACCCTGAAGAAGTGGAAGGACTCTCTGAGGTCCAGGTGTGTGTGCACAGGAACCACAGCTGATCTGGCTCCCCATCCTGCTTTTGGGCTGAGGCCCAGTGTCCCTGTCCCTCAGAGTCTCACCAGTACCCCGTGTAATGGTTAGAGAGTCAGCAGGGACAGATGGAGTGGAGGTGACTTTCTGTCTGCTGACTCGGTAGTTTTCAGGCAGATTTTACTGTCATTTTGTTGTTCACAAGATGACATCAGCTGGAGCAGGAGCTGAGGATTCCTCTGTGTCTAACAGGCTGTAATTACAGGAAATCTTGAATGGGTTTTGGAAGGCAAAGGGGAGTGCGGCTGAAATGAGATCAGCTCTGAGAATAAGCTCTGTCCTTTGTAGCTATCTCATCCCCTCATTCATTCACCATTCATGGAATGATGACTTGAAGACCTACTATGTGCTGTGCTCTGATTTAGACCCTGAGAGTATATCAGAGATTAAGCACAACATTTCTTATCCTTAAGGACACATTTTGTAATTGAGGAACAGAGAGTAGGGAGATGGAAATGCAACTAATCATTATTTGATTTGTTAAAAGATGAGCAGGGATGAGATTTTAAGGGGAGGACTCAAGGATAAGGAAAATGGAGTCAGATGGAGTGTGCAATTTTAAATAGAAGACTCATTAGATGAAGTCTGAGGGTCCACATGACAGGAAAGGACTGCATTTTCTGGATCTGGGGAAAAAACCATTTTGGGTAAGGGAAGAACTGGTACCAAGCTTCATTGCCTGCCCCTGTAAACACTCTCAGGCATCGATGGGTAATAAATGCAATGGGAAAAGCAAAATCATGTGATGTAAGGCTGCATGGAAAGAGTACTTCTCTCTGGTGAGAGGTCTGTCTGTGGAGAGGTGCCCTAGCTACAATGTGGTTTGAGAGGAACACACAGTCCAGTGACTCTTATATTTCTCCTTTCATTCTCAGGATGATTGACGAGCTCTACATACCCAAGTTCTCCATCTTCAGTGACTACAGCATAGAGGACATCCTTCAACAGCTGGGTATCAGGGAAGTCTTCTCCACACAGGCTGACCTGTCTCGGATCACAGGGGCCAAGGACCTGAGAGTCTCTCAGGTAAGCCAAAAAACACTGGGTGGTTCTCATTGGGTGCCTAAATGAGGATAGTGAAAGCCAGGTGTCAAGGGGGAATGTTAAATGTGTGAGAAAGCCTGCATTTCTGAGATTCCTTCATCCTGGGAGAGCTGGATTACAATCTAGATATTCCTGCTGGAGAGCATGCAACCAATCCCTCCTCTACCCACTGAGCATAATCTCACCGAGGAACCCAGGATGGGAAAGAGCCTGTGCTTGGTCTTCAACAACCATAGGTCCAACCTGTGCTGTGTGTGGATGCCACCCACAATTCCTTGAAGGGTAAGGCATTTCAGCCTCAGCTTCTTTACTGCAGAGCTGGTCCAGTACTTCTTGACTAGCACACAGAACAGTAGCAGTAAAGGAAATAAGAAGAGATGAATGACAATTGGGATGAAAAGCTTAAGAATAGCAGAAAAGATGCCTTAGGACCCCACACTACATTCCCAGATACACAGCCTGACAATGCCTAGTGTTCTGTCCAGTGCCCACTCAGAGGCCTGGGCTCAGATATGTATTAGTAGGGCATGGCAGTCTGAGAATGAGAAGTTATGCCATTTGCATTGAGGTTGTTTGTCCCAAGGAGGCTGGAGCAGGAGGGATGTTGAAGCCTGCACTTGACGCCAGCACCCAGGCTTTTTCCTGTGGGTACTCTGAGAATATTCCTGTGGATTAATGACTGATGTTGCCTACACCCACGCTCCAGTTTGTAGTGGGTTTGAGGGCAACACAGATTGTCAAAGACTGAGCAGACCCAGGGCATGCCTCATCTCACACCCTGAGCAGAGATTTGGAAACACCAGGAATAGAGCTCACAGTAGGAACAAACAACCTCACCAGCAGCTGAGGTCAGCAGTGGATGCTTGCTCCAGCAATCTCCTCTCCTGTCCTTCCTGGTCTCCAGTGAGTGATGTCTTTCTCCTACAGGTGGTCCACAATGTTGTGCTGGACGTGGCTGAGACAGGCACAGAAGCAGTTGCTGCCACAAGAGTCAGAGCTATGGGATCAGCTCTAATTTTGAACCCTCTGAAAATGAATTTCAGCAGTGTATTCCTGATGATTGTCTCTGACACAAACATTCAGACTCCACTCTTTATGGCCAAAGTCACAAATCCTAAGGGAAACTAGAACTTTCCAAGTGATGAGACTTCTTCCTAGGAGTAGGGATTAAGCCTGTTTGTGGGTCTCTATGTGCATTTTGGCCTCCATGCTCTGATTGGCTGTGGCATTCCGGGAAGGACAATAACAGTGACTAACTGTAGGACTCCCACATGCACAGGAGCCCTTGGACAGTCAGTGTCAGGCTCCCAGTCCTCTTGGCAGCACTGGTTCATGTTCCTGATCCTGAAATATGTCTTTGTGGCCCCTCCCTGCTGCCAATCTTGTATCTGCTTCTATCCAAAAGCCTGGGCAGATAGGCTCAGTCTCTGTCTAGGCTCTGGTTATATCTGCCTTCAGCTTCCACAGGTTTAATGGAACTATTCAAATTTATAGGCCAATCATGTGGACCTCAGCCCCAGTCCTTGAGATGAGAACCTGCCACTCAGAGTCTATTTCCAGAACTGGGGCCACTGCATGCCCAGTTCCTACCTCACACTTTGCCTCTTCCAGGCTCTGCCACCTATTGTCCCTTGCAGGGGCTCCTCACCCTGACCACATCTGGCACAGCTTTGTGTCTCTCACTCCTGCAGCTCATGGAGTTGGTTGGTCAGACCAGCTTCTTTCCCCCTAGTACACCAATCTAGGGCAGAGGAGCCTTTTTCTAGGTTCCCCACTGACAAACATCACACAAGAGATGGACACCTCTGCCCTCCTTACCCAAAATGCAGGGCTTGGAGCAAAGCATCAGTAAATAGATAACTGTACAGAAAGTACCCGGGCAGTGTTCACTCAGCTCCTGTTGGCAGGGATTTGCCCTCTAGTGAACCCAGGATAGTAGAGATTGTCACTTACCATCTGTAACTTTTGTGATATGCCTTTGACCTCTGTGTTATTATCAGTCCTTTTTTATGGATGAGGAAACTGAAACACAGAGAATCTTAGTCATTTCCCATGTCCTCACAGCTAGACATTATGACTGGAGGGATGTTCTTCCAAGTGTCCTGATGCCAGAGGAACAGTTTTTACCAAGCTGGCATTCTGTGCTAGGGCATCACCTTGGTGGTGTGCCGGTGGATCATAAAACATGGCTCTGGGTGCTTCACAGAGTGCTCCCAAAAGACTCTGTGGCTCATGTGACCTCTGTGCTGATGTCAGAGTAGGATGAGAAGGTGGTCAGATGAACAGAAAGAATGCTTCAGGCATGGCACACCTCAATGGAGTTATTTCTAATAATAATTGGGGGTGTTAGTAAAAGAATAAACAGTCACCAGATGTCAAAGCACCTGGCCCTGTGAGGATTCTCAAATGACTGAGAACTACAGGCAGTTTTGGATGGGTTAATGCCAAGGGCCATGTCATAGAACAGCAGATAGATAGTAATATTCAAGGTGTCAGCCCACCAGATGAATAATTCTCTGTTGGGAAATCTCATTAGGCATGGCCATGGGAACACAGACTCTGGAATAATGTTTGCTTCTCTCAGTAATTTTCACATGTGCTTTTGCAACTTTTCCCTAGACGGCTATGGGAATTCCCCCACTGATGTGTATTTATCTCGTGAATATATTCCATTTACCTGGCTCATTTATATCTGTAGATTTTCAGGAAGATGATTTCTCCTTAATATGTATACTTTTGATGAATAAAAATATGTTTCTTTTGAGATTTGCTTTGTGACCAAGTATGTGGTCAATTTTAGAGAAGGTTTTGTGGGGTGCTGAGAAGAAGATTTATTCTTTTGTGTTTGGGTGGAATATTCTGCAGATGTCTATTAAGTCCATTTGAGTCATAACATCTGTTAGTTCCCTTATTTCTCTGTTAAGTTTCTGACTGGCAGACCTGTCCATTGGTGAGAGTGGGCTGTTGAAATCTCCCACTCTTAGTATATGGGGTTTGATGTACAATTTAAGCTTTAGTAATGTTTCTTTTATATATGTGGGTGCCCTTGTATTAGGGGCATAAATGTTCAGAATTGAGACTTCATCTTGTTGGATTTTTCCTGTGATTAATATATAATGTCCTTCTCAATCTCTTTTGATTAATTTTAGTTTGAAGTCTATTTTGTTTTAGGATACTACACCAGCATGTTTCCTAAGTCCAGTTGATTGAAAAATCTTTTCCCAACCCTTTACTCTGAGGTAGTGTCTGTCTTTGAAGTTGAGGTTTGTTTCTTGTGTGCAGCAGAAGGATGAATCCTAATTTCGAATCCATTCTGTTAGCCTGTGTTTTTATATGCAAACTGGGTCCATTGCTATTAAGGGATATGGTGATATTGTGTCCCCCAATATATTGTGCACCTTAATAAACTTATCTAGGGTCAGAGAACAGAACAGCTGCTAGATAGACATAGAGGCCAGAAAATTGTGACACACACACCTTTAATCCTAGCATTCTGGAGTTAGAGATCCATCTGGATCTCTGTGAGTTCAAAGCCACACTGGAAACAGCCAGGACCGGTGACACACACCTTTAATCCCAGGAAGTGATGGCAGGAAGCAGAAAGGTATATAAGGCATGAGGACCAGGAACTAGAGTCTGGTTAAGCTTTTAGGCTTTTAGCAGCCATTCAACTGAGATTCGTTCCAGATGAGGGCTCAGAGGCTTCCAGTTTGAGGAAACAGGATGGGCTGAGAAGTTGGTGAGGTGAGGTTAACTGTGGCCTCTTCTGTCTCTCTGATCTTTCAGTGTTCACTCCAATACCTGGCTCCAGGTTTGTTTTTATTAATAAGATGCTCTAACAATTTGTGCTACAAAGGGATATTAATGAACAGTGATTACTAATTCCTGTTATTTTTCGTGGTAGTGTATGTATGTTTCCCTTCTTTGGGATTTGTTGGTGTGGAATTATCTATTGTCTGTGTTTTCATGGGTGCATCTTACTTCCTCAGGTTGGATTTTTCCTTCTAATGCTTCCTGTAGGGTTGGATTTCTGGATAGGTGCTTTTTAAATCTGTTGTTGTCATGCAATATCTTGTTTACTCCATCTTTGTTGATTGAGAACTTTGCTGGGTATAATATTCTGGGCTTGCATCCATGATCTCTTAGTGTCTGCATAATGTCTGTCCAAGACCGTCTGGCTTTCAGAGTCTCCATTAAGAAGTTTCGTGTTATTCTGATGGGACTGCCTTTATATGTTACTTGGCCTTTTTCCTCTGCAGCTCTTAATATTCTTTCTTTATTCTCTATGTTTAGTGGTTTGATTATTATGTGGCAAGGGAACTTTTGGGGGCTGGGGGTCCAGTGTATTTGATGTTCTGTAAGCATCTTATATCTTCATAGGCATTTCCTTCTTTAGGTTGGGAAAGTTTTCTTCTATTATTTTGTTGAATATATTTTCTGTGCCTTTGAGTTGGTATCCTTCTTCTTCTTCTTCTTCTTCTTCTTCTTCTTCTTCTTCTTCTTCTTCTTCTATACCTATTATTTTTAGGTTTTATTTTTTTCATGGTGTCTCAGATTTCCTAGATGTTTTGCATTATGGCTTTGTTGCCTTTATTTTTTTTTGACTGACAAATATATTTTCTCTATCATATCTTCAACTCCAGAGATTCTCTTTTCCAACTCTTGCATTCTGTTGGATATGCTTGCATCTGTAGCTCCTGTTTGTTTACTCAGATTTTGCATTTTCAGCATCCCCTTGTTTGTGTCTTCTTTATTGCCTCTATTTCAATTTTCAAGTCTTGAACTGTTTTCTTCAGCTGTTTGATTGCTTTTTCTTGACTTTCTTTAAGGAATTTATTGATTTCTTCCAAGTTTGTGTTTGACTTTTCCTTCTTTAAGGAATTTTTCAATTTCCTCTTTAAAGGTCTCTATCAACTTCATAAAGTCATTTTTAAGGTCGTTTTCTTCTGCTTCTTCTATGATGGGATGTTCAGGTCTTGCTGTTGTAAGACCACTAGGTTCTGGTACTGCCATATTACTCTTTATGTTGTTGAATGTATTCTTACTCTGGTGGTGTTTGTGTCTCAGGGAGCTCTTGGTCCAATCATAGCTCTTGTTCCATTTAGAACGGAGGAGTCTGTGTCTCAGGGAGTAGCTGCGGTCTTGTGGTATGGGTAGGTTTGGAGGATGGAGTGGGGCTTGTATATTATTAAATCTGACAGAGGGGTGGTGGTGGTCAGGCCTGTCAGCACTTACCTGCTGGCCTGCAACTGGGGCAGCAATGGGAAGGGGTATGGGGGCATGGTTTGTGCCCCTGGGCCTCAGGTTTAGAGGCTGGATGACTGGCTGGGGAAACAGTGACTCACCTCTTGGTCCATCGGAACTGGCCCTAACTTGAATATTATATTCACTGGTATTCTCTAAATTGATGCTACATTTCATGATAAAGAAATTGAGGAAAGAAAACACCAATATATGTACAAATACATTCTTAACTGAAAACAAAAAAAAAAAAAAAGACAAAAACACTCCTGTCAATCATAGTCCTTATTTCTGAAACTGGTCACACAGTCTTCACTGATATTTATAACTATGTTCCTCTGCTGGCCATTCTGTATTTCCTGCATACTCAGCAAAGACCTCACCTGATCTTTGCTCTTTCCTGGAGAAGTGACACACACCTCCATTCCCTTTGTCACCTTACCTGGACTAAATTCTTGTAGTTTCTCATGCTTTTAATCTCAGGACATGGTAACAGATAAAGACTCCCTAAAGGATCCCCTAACCTCCTGATATATTCTTTCTTCTCTCCATTGTGGAGAAGCAATCCAATTCTGCTTGGTAATCTGAACCAACCTCTCCACCTAACAGAATCATTCCACTCATAGACTGTTGGATAAAAGACATCAGAAACCCAAAGTGGCCAGGAAGAAGTCTGAGTTTTCAGTTCAGTGGAATGTTTGTTGTGTCTCCTGATAAGAGCAATCTGACCCCTAGAAACAAAACTTCTAGGCCAGCAGAATTTAGGTCATGGGAATAGGGAGAGTAACAAACCTTCAATTAGATCACTAGGGGTGATAGTGAGTGGATCCCTTCCCTTGTATCTCTTAATTCCTAGACCTGTGTGAATCCTGGCTGTGGGAGAAACCATACCATATACAGGACAATGATTTGAAGCATGTATCACCTTCTGGAGAATGCTGCCATAGCCCTCTGGACTGATGCCACATTATTGGCACTGTAACTGTATCTTCAAAGGGCCATCCCATCTCTCTATCAGGCCAGACACAGTACAGCAGAGAAGCTGAGATTTCTACGTCTTGATCTGCAGACAGCAGAAGTGAACTGAGACACACTTCCTCCAACAATGCCACACCTAATAGTGCCACTCCCTGTGGGCCAAGCATTCAGACACATGAGTCTATTGGGACCAACCACCATATCCAGTACAGACAAACCATTTTCCTATTCAAGAAGGAAGTGGTCAAATGTAGTTAACTTACTACCTGGACCTTGGCTGGTTATCCAGGAAAAATGGTACCATATCTGGGACTCGGTGTTGGAGTACATGGCTGGCAGATCTGACACTCAGTGGCGGATGTAGCCAGGTTAGCCTTGCTGACTGGTGGTCCACATTGTCAAACTTATGCATAACCCTCCTGTCTATCACCACGACCACATTGTTCATGGGCACCAGGCTGGCTGGTTTTATGTCACCTCGGCACATGCACAGAAAAAGAGGAGTTAAATGAAAGAATGGAACCTTAATTTAGAATATGCTTCTGTAAGATCTGGCTCTAAGGAATTTTCTTAATTAGTTATTGATGGAGGAGGGCCCAGCCTTCTGTGGCTTGTGGCATTCCCGGCCTGGTGGTTTTATAAGAAAGCAAACTGAGCAAGCCAGGGAAGCAAGTCAGTAAGTAGCACCCCTCCATTGACCTCTGATTTAGCTCCTGCTTCCATGTTCTTTCCCTTTTGAGTTCCTCCTAACTTTCTTCAATGATGAACAGCAATATGGAGGTAAAAGCAAAATATACCTTTCCCTCCCCAACTTGCTTTTTGGTCATATTGTTCCATTACAGCAAGAGAAAACCCTAAATAAGACAAGATGGTACCAGTGTAGTGTGGTTTTGCTGTGACAGACCTACTATATTTGGGGAAGGATAGTAGAAGGACTTTAGAACTTTGGGCTAGAAAAGCCATTGAGTGTTGGGAGCTCAGTAGGATGTTCTGTGGGAGCTTGGAAAACAAGAATGTTGAGAGCTGTGCAGAGGATGTACATGTGATGTTTCAAAGGGAAGTTTGAAGACTTTATGGAGCCCACGAAGGGGCAAAATGACAGAAAAGAAAACAGATTTTATATGACAGCAGGGTAGGGATCTTTGAGTGGATTCAGCCTGTCTGAATTGAAGGGGAGCTGGGTGCCCTTGCCAGAAGTAGCTGACATTTGTGGGACAATTTGGGTGGCTCCTGGTAAGGAGGAATGAACCATGGGTGATCTGCTTCTCTGGTACACAGAGACCTGCCTTTGGGCTTCTGTTTGCTCAGCCAAAATCCTTCTTGTTAGGACCAGCACATCCATTTTGGGAACAGCGGCTTTGGACCCAATACCTCCCATTGAGTCTCTAACCACACTGTTGACACAAACACCACAGCTTTCATCCTATGGAGAATAACAGACACTTTATAAGAGCCATCTTAAGCAACAATGAGCTGAGAACACAGACTTAAGTTACCCAAATATCATGTTCCAATATGGAAACAGTTACACAAAAACTTGATGGTTTAACCAAACAAAGTCCCAAATCAAGGCAAGTTTAAAATGCAGGAGTGGGAACTTCAGAGAGTCAGGTGCATCAATATGGAGGAGCTTCTCTACAGGCTCAAGATGTTATCTGCTGGCATTCTTAGCTTTTGGATTGAAGCTGGTTGTCTGCTAAGTGAATAAACTCTATTGTCACAAGGTTTAGTTCTGACACAGAGGGAGGAAACATGGCTGTTCCAGAGAGGCAGCACTTAGCCCATGAGAAGTTCCTTAGCCTCTGACCTGCAATGATTCCATCTCTCTACAGTACTGAAATTCAGATCAGCCAGCCAGGCTCTGCAGACACAGATTCCTTTAGGAGTTTTCCTTCACTGGCAGACATGGCAGCTTCCCTCCATAAGTCTGAGAGCCAAAGAGGGGAGAGTGAGTCTCTATTGAGAATATGCCCATTGCTGCCAGACAGGATGGTTACACGTATGTAGACAGGGTTCTGTCAGTTTGAGGCATGTGTTTATTAATGTATGAGTTTCCCCAAAGAAATTGGTGATCAGAGAGTGGTTATATTCTTTTCAAAGTGACTTAGAAGTACAGGACAAACGTTCGCTGCAGTCCTACTTGGTGAGAAGTAGACAGGGGTTATGCACAGTCTTTTTTGCTTCTGACTTCACCCGTCTCCACACAGACTCTTTTTGCTTCTGACTTTACTTGTGCATTAGATAAACAGAAGATACACCCAGGAGATGCAGGAGGCTTCTTTAGAACCCAGTTGGGCATTTTCACATCAGGAGGTGGTTCTGCTAGCAGGAACCGCTGTATCCACGCTATAAGAAATAATCCTGTCTGTCATTTCCAGTCTGAGCACAGAGCACAGCTTTTATGTGCAAGCATTTACTAAGAAAAGGGAAGAGACCCTGGGGTGGGGATAAATAGGCATCAGTGTGCTTGGGGAGAACAACACACCAAGCAAGCATCAACTCTGAACACCAGGACTCAGCTGTCACAGACATTGGCAATGGGAATCAGCTCCACAGGTAATGCCAGGATTCTTTCTCTCCAGGGACAGAAGAGGAGGCTTCCCAGGACTGTGTGATGCTGATGATGGCCAGGAGTCTTGGTATGGGAGGAGTTGTTCCTGGAGCACAAGGTTGGAATCAGGGGACATTTCTTGGTGCATATAAATCGCCTCTCCAGTTTGGATCTTTATGTCTATGAAAGATGCGGGAGCCATGGACTATGCTCATGGAGAGTGAAGGGAACCTGCTTCTTCTCACCCTGCACAGGAAGGAAGTACTGAGACCTTGTCTAGCCTAGGTGCTGCTGTAGGAGCTTAGGTGAGACAGGAAAGCTGCAGAGTCCCTCTGAGGAAGGTGGCAGCCCTGCCATGCTTACAGCTGACAGGAGCTGCCTGGGGATCAGGGACCCACTTCCCCCCATAGATCCCATGGCTGAGCAGAGGAGCTTCACCCTCAACTAGGGAAGGAAACAAGGCAACAGCTCAGCCACTGAGACAGGTCTCCTGTTGCACACACCTTGCAGCCCCTTTCCTCTGGAAACAACTTTTGTACAAAATATTGCTCAGTGCTTTTCCAAAGAAATGCTTGCATCAGTCTGAAAGCAAATACTGGGTAAAGGCAGATGAAGTTACTGTTTCCTCTGCAGGCATGTGACAGCCATAGGGACAAGCAGCATAGCTCCAGCATTCCCTCCTCTGCTCCCTGCAATTCCTGCATTGCTCTTCTAGTGCTTTCTCCCCTCCATCTTCCCTTTGGCTCCTCCTCCTTTCCTTCCCCTTCCCTCCTCCTATCTACCTTTTCTTCCACTTTCTCGATCCTTCTTGATCTCTCCAACCCCCCTCCCTCCTCTTCCTCTCCCTCCCACTCATTTACCATCCACTTTCAACTTTTGACACCTGAACAAATATTCAAGGCTAGTTGTGTGGGTGCCTGTGTTTACCATGATCACAACCCCTCAACTGTAGTCCTTTAGGATGCTTGTGGCCCCCATTCCAGGGATGGATGGAAGAGATAGTCCTCTAGACATTCCCTACAGCTAACTCCATTGACCCATAATAAGCCAGATAGTGCAACCTGGGTCACTCACCAAGCTTCCCAGAGAGGTCCACCCATTTGCCTGCTACCACACAGCCATCCCAAGAGCCAAAACAGAATCTGGTCAGAGACTGACACTACTCACCTTTCTTTCCACCAGGAGGCCTCCCAAGCCTGAGTTGCAAACCATCATGTGGTTCCCTGGCAGGACAGAAAGAACATTGCCCTGTTTGTCCTTCCTTGACCTGTTCTGGGGGTGCCAAGGCTCTGGCATGACACCAGATGTCTCTGGTGCTGCCTCTCAATTATTCCTCCCCAGGTCCAGCTTCATGCACCAGATTCTGTCAAGGGTCTTGAGAATTCCCAGACTTGTCATCAAGAGGCAAATTTAAGGCCTATGATAGCAACTACTCCATGGATCTTAAGTTCTGCCTACATGGTGGTGGGGAGGGGTCAGTGCAAAGGAAGAGGGTCCCCAGCCTTCTAATGAATCCTGCAGAAGAGAATGAGAGGAGACAATCTGATGAGACAGGGCTTGTGCCATTCCTCCACTCCTCTTCTGGCTTCTCTGTGGACCTGGCGTGTCCATTCCCCTCTCTGGGTCTTGGTTCTCTGTGAGGAGACTGGGTTACTGCAACGCTTCCTCCGGTGCTGATAACAGGAGCACATGATGTGGGACTGCCATCTGAGTGACCAGAGCACCTCCCATGCACAGTCACAGAGGCAGCAAGGGGCAGCAGAGCAGGGACACAGTGCAGCCCTGTGGGAGGACAAGGAGGTGGTCAGGACACCATCTGGCCCTCCCAGACTCAAAGGATCTTTACTTTTCAGCCTGGAGAACAAAGAAGATGGCCCTCCTTGTAGCTCTGGGGCTCTTGATAGCAGGGATCTGCCTTGTTGTTCTCTGCCTAACGTATGGCACATTGGGAAGGGACACTGAAGTCCAGGAAGACCAAAACAATGGGACACAAATGGACAGTCTGACAATGGCCTCCATCAACACTGACTTTGCCTTCAGCCTCTACAAGGAGCTGGCTTTGAAGAATCCAAATAAAAATATTCTCTTCTCCCCATTCAGCATCTCAGCTGCCTTGGCCATTCTGTCCCTAGGAGCCAGCAGCAACACCCTGGAAGAGATTCTAGAAGGTCTCAAGTTCAGTCTCACAGAGACCCCTGAGGTAGACATCCACAGGGGCTTTGGGCAACTCCTCCACATGCTCAGTCAACCAGGAGACCAGGTGAATATCAGCATAGGCAGCATGATATTTGTTGAAAAGAGCCTGCAGATCCTGGCAGAGTTCAAGGAGAAGGCAAGGGCGCTGTACCAGGCTGAGGCCTCCACAGCTGACTTCCAGCAGCCTCATGAGGCCAAAAAGCTCATCAATGACTATGTGAGGAAACAGACCCAGGGGAAGATCAAGGAACTGATCTCAGCCCTGGATGAGAGTACAGTAATGGTGCTGGTGAACTACATCTACTTTAAAGGTGAGGATGGTCACTGGTTAGGGCATGGAGGAAGAGGATGCTGGCTGGGTGCCTTGTGTCTTTATACTGACCACTTGAAAGGAGGTGTTCATGGTCTGGGAAACATGAGTGCCTAACTTCTTATTACCCACAAGCCTTACTTCTCCTTAGGGACTTTTTTATATAGTTGTAGTCCCTGGTTCATTTCCAAAAGAACCCCTGCTCTCTCAGTATAAGAGGGCTAATTTTGGCAGTGACTTAAACATACTATGAGAATGCATAGCTTGCATACCTAGTCCTTCCTGAGTAGCCAGAAGCCATGGTTTTTCTCTGCAAAGACTGGGTCCCTCTGTCTCTCCTCTCTAGCATCTCTAATACACTCCTGTAGAAGCTGTTTATCCTTGCTGGAGAGCCTCTGTCTCTAGGAGGGTAGAGAGAAGCTGGGGAATTGACCTGAAGAGTGTGCCTCTATCTTAAGGGGGAAAGTAGCATGTCCCATAACTACTGAAGAGCCCTGTGGGCAATTCCTGTTCAGGACCTCTCCCTTGAGCCATTTTGGTAATGAGCTGGGCCTGGACATGGAAAAGCAGGGATGCAGGAGCAGACACTAATGAGAGGGAAGTGTCAGCCATGCAGTGTTCTGTGTTTAGGGTATGGCTGCCTCATGGAATTTTGCTTTTGTAAAATTGCTAGCCCAAACATCCTGAAGGTTAGAATGCACAAGATACACTCCAGGGCCATTGAGTCTAATGAAAGTTGGGTGAGAGAGAGTTGGGAGACTCAGTTGGAAATGTAATCAGTAAAGGTAGTGGGGGGGCTTTCCAGAGCCCACACCCACAACACCCTGCCTGACAGAGACCAGGGAGTTAGGAGACAGCCCAGAACTTGGTGCCTGAGAGAAGTCATGATGTAATCAGATCTGGGTTGAATTAAGGATAGTGCAGGGCAGAGGGAGGGCAGGATCTGAGACAATGAACAAAAACTCAAGGTGGCTATGGACAGAAAAAGAGTCTAGGAGGACAGAGGACAGGAGGACAGGAGGACAGGAGGACAAGATGGCTGCAGAACTGCTGTGGGCTGGGAATGGTGGAAGCAGAGTGATGGCCTGAAGGATGGCTGGGCTTGGCTCTCTAGCCTCAGGACAGAAGCAGCTCCAATGCTGCTTGGCTGTGAGGTAGGGGTGCATGTTAAGTTGCTAGATCCCAAGCCCAAGAAACTGCTTCAGTACCAAGTTCTGTAGAGATTTGGGATAAGTCTGAATGGGATATCTGTGATTTGTAGAGGTGGCCATAGCCCATGTGTGAGCTGAGGACTTGTTACTCACATTTTAGTCCACAATCTATGGGACCATGGACTGCTCACAGTGTGGGAGAATTCGGTCTCTCTTGTCTTGTTTCCCCTAAAGCCTGTCCCACAAGACATCATCTTCTAGACAAGGTTCATCCTGAGGAAGAAGGGATCCTCAGCTCCCCAGGCTCCAGTCTCCCCACTTTCACTCTCATTTCTCTCTAATATACCCCACCCTCAGATCCCAGATTGTTTCTCAGGTAGATTAAGTATCTAGGCTTTGTTTTGAGTTTCTCCTTTCCAAACTAAGCTTGGAGTCTCTTTTCATCTCTAGGAGCCTGTCTAGAAAAGGTTTTTTTTCCCAATCCAGCATTTTCAACCTCTGTCTTGTTGAAGTTGGATTGATTGCTGTCACAACACAGGGGCTGGACAGAAATGGGACAGAGGTGGGGTCCCTCAAGTGATGTTACAAACTGGTGATCTGTTCATCTTTAGGAAAATGGAAGACGTCCTTTGACCCTGAAGATACTTTTGAGTCTGAGTTCCACTTGGGCAATAGGAGGTCTGTGAAGGTGCCCATGATGAACATTGAGGATCTGACCACTCCCTACTTCCGGGATGAGGAGTTGTCCTGCTCTGTGGTGGAGCTGAAGTACACAGGCAATGCCAGCGCCCTGTTCATCCTCCCTGATGAGGACAGGATGCAGCAGGTGGAAGCCGGCTTGCAACCAGAGACCCTGAAGAAGTGGAAGGACTCTCTGAGGCCCAGGTGGGTGTCCACAGAAACCAGAGCTGGTCTGACTCCCCATCCTGCTATTGGCCTGAGGCCCAGTGTCCCTGTGACTCAGAGGCTCCATAGTATGATAGTAACTGTTGAAGAGTCACCAGGGACAAGTGAAGTGGAGGTGAGTTTCCCTCTGCTGACTTGGTAGTTTGGAGTGGAGGTGACTTTCTGTCTGCTGACTCGGTAGTTTTCAGGCAGATTTTACTGTCATTTTGTTGTTCACAAGATGAGATCACCTAGAGCAGGAGCTGAGGATTCCTCTGTGTCTAACAGTCTGTAATTACAGGGAATCTTGAATGGGTTTGGAATGCAGAAGGGAGTGAGGTTGAGAAGATGTCAGCTCTGAGAATCAGCTCTGCCCTGTGTAGCCATCTCATCCCCTCACCACTCATTCATTCACTGTTAGTGCAATTGATGACGTGAAGACTTACTATGTGCCAAGCTGTGATTTAGACCCAGAGAGGCTATGAAAGACTCAAGCGTATTATTTCTTATCATTGGGCGATCATAATATGACAATGGAAGAGAGAGTAAGAGTATGAAAATACAATGGAGTATTATATGATTAATTAAAAAATGGGGTGGAAGCCAGGTAGTGGTGGTGCATGCCTTTAATCCCAGCATGCAGGGAACATATATCTGAGTTTGAGGCCAGCCAGGTTTACAGAGCTTGCTCCAGGACAGCCAGAGTTACATAAAGAATCCTTGTCGTGAAGAAAAGCAGAAAAACAAATCAAAGAAACAAGAAGAGAAAGAAAGAAAGAAGGAAGGAAGGAAGGAAGGAAGGAAGGAAGGAAGGAAGGAGGGAGGGAGGGAGGGAGGGAGGGAGGGAGGGAGGGAGGAAGGAAGGAAGGAAGGAAGGAAGGAAGAAAGGAAGGAAGGAGGAAAGGTGAGAGAACTTGAGGAAAGCTGGAATCAGATGGAATATGCAGATTTAACTAGAATGATCATTAGATGAAGTCTGAGTGTCCACATAACAGGGAAGAATTGCATTTTGTGGACCTGGGAGAAAAGCATTTTCAGCAGAGGAACACCTGGTACCAAGCCTCTTTGTCTGGGCCCTGTATACTCTCAGGCACTGATAGATAATTACTGTAATAAAAATTACTGCAACAATATAATAATTACTGCAAAAGGAAGAACAAATCACATGGTCTAGGCATGGATGGAAAGAGGGCTGCTCTCCAGTGAGAGAAACAAGGTGGATTGATGGCGAATGGAGGCTAGTGATCTTATATGCCTTTGTTATTCTCAGGAAGATCAGCAAGCTCTACATGCCCAAGTTCTCCATCTCCACTGACTACAGCCTGGATAAAATCCTTCCACAGCTCGGCATCAGGGAAGTCTTCTCTGAAGAGGCTGACCTGTCTAGGATCACAGGGGCCAAGAACCTAAGAGTCTCTAAGGTACGCTAAGATATATTCGGTCGTTCACCATGGTGCCTGAATGTGGATGGTGAAGGCCAGGTGGTGTGTGGGAAATGGTAAATGTGTGAAGAAGCCTACATTTCTGAGATTCACTCATCTTGGAAGAGCTGGATTACAGCCTAGATACTCCTGCTGGATACCATGCAGCCAATCCCTCATCTACCCCATGAACATAACTTCACCTAGGAGTCCATGGTGGGCAAGAGCCTGTGCTTGGTCTTAGACCACCTTAGGCACTGACCTTTGCTGTAGTACGGATGCCACCCACAATCTACTGCAGGGCAAATCACTTCCAACCTCAGCTTATTCACTGCAGAGCTGGTCCAATACTTCTTCACTAGCACACAGAACAGCAGTAGTAAAGGAAATAACAAGGGGTGAATGGCAGTTGGGATGAAAAGATTAAGAATAGGGGAGAAGATGCCTTAGGATCCCACACTATATTCCCAGATGCATAGCCTGGCAATGCCTATCATTCTGTCCAGTGCCCACTCAGAGGCTTGGGTTCAGATATGTACCAGCAGGGCACGGCAGTCTTGGAATGAGAAGCCATGTCCTGTGCATTGCTGTTGTATGTCCCAAGGAGATTGGAGCAGGAGGGATGCTGAAGCCTGCACTGGCTGCCAGCACACTGGATATTCCCTGTGGGTCTGCTGGGAAGCTACCTTTGAATAAGGACTGGTGCTGCCTACACCCATCCTCCAGTTTGTCATGAGTTTGAGAGCAACACAGATTGTCAGAGACTGAGCAGACCCAGGGCATGTCTCATCTCACACCCTGAGCAGAGACTTGGAAACACCAGGGGTGGAGCTCAAGGTAGGAACAAACAACTTCACCAGCAGCTGAGGCCAGCAGTGGATGCTTGCTCCAGGGATCTCCTCTCCTGCCCTCCCTGCTCTCCAGTGAGTGATGTCTTTCTCCTACAGGTGGTCCACAAGGCTGTACTGGACGTGGCTGAGACAGGCACAGAAGCAGCTGCCACCACAGGAGTCAAAATCATCTTTAAGTCTGGAAAATGGCACCCAATGACTGTCAATTTCAACAGGCCATTCCTGATGATTGTCTCTGACACAAATACTCAAATTGCACTCTTTATGGCCAAAGTCACAAATCCCAAGGAAAACTAGAACTTTCCAAGTGGTGAGGCTTCTTCCTGTGGGCCAGGGATTAAGCCTATATGTGGATCTCTATGTGCATTTTGGCCTCAATGCTCTAAATAGCTGCGGCATGCCTAGATTGGACAGTGGCAGTGACTAGCTGTATGACTCCAACATGCACAGGGCACTTGGACAGTCAGTGTCAGGCTCCCAGTCCTCCTGGTAGCACTAGTTCATGTTCCTGAGCCTGAAATCTGTCTTTGTGGCCCCTCCCTACTGCCTCTACTGTATCTGCCTCTACCCAAAAGCCTGGATCTTGGCAGGTAGGCTCAGTCCCAACTAGGCTCTGGTTATGTCTGCCTTCAGTGCCAGCAGGCTTGATTGAACTATGCAAACTTATAGGTCAATCTTGTGAACCTCAATCCCAGCACTGAGAAGGAAACCTGCTGCCCCGAGTCTATTTCCAGCATCTGGGACCACTGAGTGCCCAGTTCCTGCCTCAAACTTTGCCTCTTCCAGGCTGTGCAACCCACTGTCCCTTGCAGGGACTCCTGACCCTGTCCACATCTGGCACAGTGTTGGATCCCTCATTCCTGCAGCTCATGAAGTCGGTTGGTCAGACCAGCTCCCTTTCCTCTAGTACACCTACTAAGGGCAGAGGAGTCTTTTTCAAGGTTCCCCACTGACCAACCTCACACAACAGAAGGACATGTCCACCTTCCTTACCCAAAATGCAGGGCTTCGAGCAAAGGATCAATAAATATATAAGTGCAAAGAAAGTGTTCAGGCCATGTTCACTCAGCTCCTGTTGGCAGGATTGTGGCCTCTAGTGGCCATAGGATAGTAGAGATTGTCACTCACACTCTGACTCCTGTGATGGACCTCTAACCTACATGTTATTATCAGTCCTTTTTATGGATGAGGAAACTGAGGCACAGAGAATCTTAGTCATTTCCCATGACTTCACAGCTAGACATTATGACTGGCGGCATGTTCTTCAAGTATCCTGATGCTAGAGAAACAATTTTCACCAAGCAGGGGTTCTGTGCTCAAGGCATCACCATGGTGGTGTGTAGGTGGATCACAAAACAAGGCTCTGGGTGCTTCACAGAGAACTGCCAAAACAGTCTATGGATCGTATAACCTCTGTGCTGAGATCAGAGGAGGATGAGAAGGTAGTAAGATGACCAGAAAGAATGCTTTGGGCAGAGTAAATAATGGAAGCATTTCTAAGAATTATGGGTGTTTAGGAAAAGAAAGAAACAGTCACCAGATGTCAAAGAGCTTGGCCCTGTGAGGATTCTCAAATGACTGAGAACTACAGGGAGCTTGGGAGGGATGAATCACTGTTCCTGTCTTGGGAACCTCATAACTTTGCGTGATTATAAAGCAGAGAACTGCTCTAGACAAATGTGGGGATTGTCACTAAGGGCTGTTTCAGGGAACATCAGGCCACACCTGGATAGGAGAGGAGATAATTCAGCTCCAAGATTTGCTTTAGTGCTCAGATAGAGGACCAGAAGAGGCCATGGTGGGATTGGATTGGGGTTCTGGGTGTCCATGGAGAATCTGTGAGCCTGGAAACACTGCAGAAACCTGCACAGAGATGGAAGGTTATTCATTCAATTTGAGACATACTTGAGTCTCAAGGTTCGTAAGAGCAGACAATGAACAGGCGGACATGTTGTTACAAGAGAATTACAGCCTGGAGGGTCACACTTGGGATTCTCTTCCCCAGTGTGCACTAAGAAACCACTCCATGAGGACTATGGAGTGATAAGAACAGGACCCATATATTGAAAACAGGCATGTCCCAACAAATAAAATGTGCACAACAGTCATTCAGGGCCCTGAGATCACCACCTCATGCACTTCACGATCACTGACTGGCCTCAGCTGTATCTCTACATCCTTTCTGGCTTCACACCAGGTATCTAAGGAGCCTGGTGTTGAGTACATCTCATGCTGCCCAGGAGTTGGGTCCAGAAGTTGTTGGCAAAGTCTGAGTTTACCTCTTAATGGAGTCTATGACACAGATGTTAGGGTTTCACTTTTCTCCATTCTATGAGGGTTCCCCCAGGACCTGACCACCAAATGTTGCCCTGGTGATGAACCTCCTACAGGGACCACCTCAGTATGCAAGAGAGGTAGCAGACTGTGAAGCAGGAAAGATGGGCCTAGAAACAGTGCAGTTCCTGGAGGTTGAACGTCTGGGAACTTTCTGAATGGCACAGTGATTTCTACACACTGAGAATTCATTTTATACAAAATGAACATTGGAAAGTAGCTATGGGGTGCAGTTGGTTAGGGGTCTCCAAATCACTGTGCATCTTGTCCTTCCTTCCTGCCTCTGCCACATGGATTGCCAGGTTTAATCATAGTCTGACATATTCATCTTGAGAATATGGTTAACTTACCTATCAAAGGTAATTGCCAAGGTCTCATGTCTACACATCAATAATCAGAGAATATCAACCATGAAGTACTATGGAGAGATAAGAGTAGTAGTGACAATGGTTATAATGACCATCAAGGGCCAGGCTACCTCTTCCTCCCACCCCTTCAGCCACATCAGAAACCCACTCCAATATACAAGCATGGGAAGAGCTCTTGTCCCTCCAGGTGTTGTGTGGTTGACACAGCCCAGGAGGGCACTGAAGCAGCTGCCACCAGGAATCAAGATGACCTCCCTGCAGAAGACAATGCTAGTCACCCTGTCCCCATGGTGTCCATGCTCACCCAGAATGGCAGCAACATCCTCTCTCAGAGAATAATCCTCACCCCCAGGAAGGTTGCAATAGTAACTTGCTAAGTTGACTGCAGGAGATGTGCACTATAGAGCATTCACTCCCAGCCTGTGCCTTACAACAAGTACAAAATCTGCAGCATGCACACAGCAGTGAGTTCAGAGACCTGTGCTCCAAACTAAGGCCAGGACAGAGTATCTAAGGTAACCGAACCAGATGCCAGCATCCCAAGGGGGAACCACTGTGAACTGCATGATCTGTAGATCTTCACCAAGGTTTCTCCCCCTAGAACAATCACAGCCAACTCCAGATTCTTTGAGAGGATGCTGAGCTTCCATCCAACTGGCTGCCTCCATCTGTCTTCTGTTGTTGGTACTGAGGCCACAGAGCAGACAGTAGACAGAGGGGTGTGTCAGTCAGCCTTATGTCACTGGGACAGCACATCTGAGATAACCCACTGAGGGAAGCAAAGGTTTGGTTTGAATCACAGTTTCAGATAATTCAGGCCGGGGTCTGCTGGCTTCTCTGCTTTGGGCCTGAAGCATGGCAAGCTTTGTGCATCTAAAGACACTATCAAGAGGCTCATCCTGGGACATGGGCAGGTGGATAAAGTGCTGATCTCATATGCATGAGGATCTGAGTTATATTCCCTGATACAGAAGTAAAACAGGTTAGTGTGGTAGCATGAACATGTGATCACAGCTCTGGGGTGGAAACAGGTGGATTCCTGGGACTTCCTGACTAGTGAACCATGGCAATCAATGAATTCCAGGTATATGGAGAGACCTTATCCTAAAACCAAGATGGATGAGGAATGACAGTTGAAGTTGACCTCTGACCTTCATATGGATGTGCACATGGATGCACACATACACATTCACAAACACAGAGAACTACATAAAGTAAGTGTTCAAGGAAAAATAGAAAAGGGATGGGGAGCTAGCTTAGTGGTGGGATGCTGGTTTGGCTTATTTATATATGTGAAGTTTAGGGTCCCCAGCACTGTGAGACTGAAGAGATAACCCCCAGGATGGTAGAAAATGTCTCCAGCTCAGGCGTCTGTGCATGGAATTCTTAGAACTCAAACAGTTAGATAACAAAGGCATCCTTCACATCACCAGGATGGCTGTATGGTTCCTCAGCTGTTACATTAGTGAGTCCTCACAGCCAGGCTGGGTGTGGGTCAGCAGGGACCAAAGCTGTGGTGATGGAGAGGACGGACACCATCCAGCTGGACTGGATCACACTCCTGGATTGACTCAGCATTGACTAGTGTCTGGCCCTAGGATTCTATACAGTAGGCAGTCAACACCGGGGTCCACCTCAGCAAGTACTGATGAGGATGCAACCAGGTCTTAGGCATGAAGGACAGAGCAGCAGTGGTGACCTTTGTGGTCTCTGTGGGGAGAGAGAAAGAAGAACAGGAAGAAGGGTTTCTGCCTAGGGAAGAATCTGCTATGATCCACATGACATAGTTATTAACAACACTAGTATTAAGCCAGTTAATGGTTTAAGTAATTTTATTAATGATCAGACTAATAGTGATCTGATGACTCCAAAAGTCTGTAGGTGCCCAAGTTCAGGGACACAGCATGTTTAAAGGCAAAACCCACAAAGACCATAATTTACATATAAGTTAGAGGAGGGTCAGATTAATTCAAAATGTTCTTACCTGGCAGAGCAGAGTTACTATTTAAATCATAGCATGAATAATAATTTTGAGTTATAGCTTCTTTATTTATTGTGATTTCCTTTAGTTATTCTGGTCTATTCTGTGCACCTTGGACATGTCCCTGGAACTCTCAAATACATGTGAAGGCAGATGTGACTGTGGTGGGGGAAAAGAGGGAGCTGAGAAATCTGTGAGAAAACACAAGATGGAGTCAAAGCATGAAAGACTTCCCTTGGTCATTTCAGTGAGAGCCTGCCTGTTGTCTTCTGACTTGTCTGTCCATATTCTCTCCCTTGGTCCTAAGGACTAAGAGGGAGACTGATCTTGTCATACATCTGTTGATGCAGAATAAATTGCCCCCAAATAAATGCACAGCTTGAAAGAATAAACATGGAGTATCTCATAGTGTCAGGCACCCATGAGGAGCCAGGCTGGGTGGTTCTTCCTCAGGGCCTCTCTTGAGTCATTCAGTTGGCTGAAGACTTGACACATGCTGGAGGTTCCATGTCCAAGTTTACTCTCATGATTTTCTTTTTCCTCTGGTGCTATAAACTGAACCAATGTCTAGTGTTTACTGGGCAAACCCCTGACCACTGAGCCAACCCAGCCCTCTCATGGCTTATAATAGAAAATGTCTCTCAGCCTACTCAAAGGGCTGCTCAGTTAGGCAGGAGCCTCAAGACAGGAGGGAAGCTTCTCTACAGGTTCAAGATATTATCTGCTGCCATTCTTAGCTTTTGGATTGAAGCTGGTTTTCTGCTAAGTGAATAGACTCTATTGTCACAAGGTTTAGTTCTGACACAGGGAGGAAACATGGCTGTTCCAAAGAAGTGGCACTTAGCCCATGAGAAGGTCATTAGCCCCTGACCTGCAGTGTTCCCATCTCTCTACAGTTCTGAAAATCAGATCAGCCAGCCAGGCTCTGCAGACACAGATTCCTTTAGGAGTTTTCCTTCACAGGCAGACAAGGCAGCTTTCCTTCAGAGGTTTGAGAGTCAAAGAGAGAGCAAGTCTCTATTTGCCCATTGCTACCAGACAGGATGGTTACACAGATGCGTATAATGTTCTGTCAGCATCAAAGCTTGTGTTTATTAATGTTTAAGTTTCCATAAAGAAATCAGGGAGCTTGGAAATAAAGTTGTTGTATTCTTTTTGAAGTGATATAGATAGTCTAGGACAACTATTATCTGCAGCCCTACCTGGTGACAAGTACAGCTTGTGTCCTGTGTTTCTAACTCTGACTTCTCCCCAGTTTCACACTGACCATTTAAAATTAGAGAAAAAGAAAGTCACAATGCCAATCCAGCAGGCTTGTTGTTAAGAACAAAGTCGCCATGATGAGAAGCAGATGTTAAGATACTGGTAAACCACGAGCCACATGGCAACTTATAGATTAATAGAAACGGGTTAATTTAAGATATAAGAACAGTTAGCAAGAAGCCTGCCTCGGCCATACAGTTTATAAGTAATATAAGTCTCTGTATGTTTACTTGGGGGACACGAGTGGGAGAAATTTGTCCCGAATTCCAGCAGGCCGGGACACAGGAAAACTTCAGCTACACAGTGATATTTTGAAAAGAATATTTTTCCAGCAATTGGGTCTCAACAACTGACTTTAAATATTGAATAAAATCACATTGTTAGCATATAAAAAAGAACAAAGTTAGAGGATTTTCCATCAGGATGTGGTTCTGCCTCCTGGAGCTTCTAAATGCACATTACCTGAAATCATCCCATGTGTACATTTCCAAATTGAGCACAGAGCACAACTTGTCTGGGCCAGCATTTCCTAAGAGGAGGGAGGAGTCCCTGGTTGGGATAAATAGGTATTAGTGTGCTAGGGAGAACAACACACCAGGCAGGCAGGCACCGAAACATCAGAACTCAGCTATCACAGACTCTGGCAGCAGGCTTCAGCTCTGCAGGTAATACTCAGGATTCTTTCTCTCTGAGAACAGAAAAGGTGCCTTCATAGGACTGTATGCTACTGGTAATGACCTGAAGTCTTGGTTTGGAGGGGTGAGAAGTAGTTCCTGGGACACTGGGTGGAAATTAGGGACATTTCTGGGGTGCATATGAATCTTCTCTCCAGTCTGGGTCTTCATGTGGATGAAGATGCAGGAGCCATGGGCTATGCTCCTGGAGAGGGAATGGAGCCTGCTCCTTCTGACCCTCCACGGGGAGGAAGTATTGAGACCTTGACTATCCCAGATGCAGCTGTAGGAACCAGAGGGAGACAGGACAGTTACAGAGTCCTTGTGAAGGTGGTGACATCCCTGCAGTGCTTACAGCAGAGAGAACATGCCTTGGGGTCAGGGACCCCACTTTCCCCACAGATCCGATGACCAAGAAAAGGGACCACACCCTCTCCTAATAAGGAAAAGAAGGCTACAGCTCAGCCACTGAGCTAGGTCTCCTCCACAAATGGACTAGCCTCTTTTCTGTGGAAATAATTTTGATTTAAAATATGGTTGAATGCTTTCCAAAGAAATGGTTGCTTCATTCTGACAATAAACACAGAGGAAAGGCAGCCGAAGTCCCTGGCCCCTCTGAAGGCACGTCACAGCCCTGGGGACCTGTGGCTCAGCTCCAACACCTCCCTCCCCTGCTCCCTCCATTCTGCTCCTCCACTCTCCTAGTCTTCTCTCCCCTCCATTTCCCCTTGGCTCCCTCATCTGATCCCCCTCTTTCCTCCCCCCCCACTGTCTCACTCCAGCTTCTTTCCTCATCTGGTCCTCTCTCCTATGTTCTTCCTCCTCACCTTCCTATTTCTCTAGCATCTACATCCTCCTCTGAACTCATCTACAATGTGGACAGAGGCTAAGGCGGGTAGCAGTGTTTACCATGATCATCAGCCTTTAACTGTAGTTTTTATGATGCTCCCAGTCCAGGGACGTATGGAGGAGATGGCCTGCTGGACTTTCCATACAAATACCCACAATGCCCATAATAAGCCTTACACTTTTACTAAGAGTGTAACCTTGGTCACTCAACAGCTGCCCAGACAGTTCCGCCCATTTCTTTGCCCCACACAGACATCGTAAGAGTCAAAATGAAATCTGGTCCAGACATCTAGGACTGGAACACCATTCAAGTCCCTTCCTATCAGAAGGCCTTCCAAGCTGAGATACAAACCTCCACGGGCTATCTTATTGATCCTTCCCCTATTGGTCCTGCTAATACCTGTTCTCACCAAGGCTTTGGCGCTGCACCAGTCGTCTCCAGAGCTGCCCTCAATTACCCTTCACATCCCAGAAACAGACACTAGGTTCAACCCATGGCTGTGGGATTTCTTAGATATGTCTGCAGGAGATTGGGGTGGGCCCTGTCCTGCACAACTGGTCTTAGGTTCCTTCCCTAAACGGAGACTAGAGGCTGATGATGGAGTAGAGGACACAAATGCAAAATAAGAGGTCTCCTGCTTTCTGATGAGTCCTTATGCCAATCCAGAAGAGGAGAGGAGACATTCAGATTACACAAGGCTTGAACCCATCCTCAGGTTCTTCTCCTCCTTATCCTGTGACCTGGCAAATCCCTTCAACCCTCTGGGTCTTGGTTCTCTATTAGGAATATTGGTTACTGCAGCAGCACTTCTTCCTGGAGTAAAAGGGAGCAGAGGCTGTGGTCCTACCATCTGAGTGGCCAGAGAACCTCCCATGCACAGTCACAGGGCATCAAAGGGGCAGCAGAGCAGGGATACAGTGCAGGCCACTTGGGAGGACAAGAAGATGGTTAGGGCACCATGTGACCCTCCCTAACAAAAGGATCTGTTCTTTTCAACCAGGAGAACAGAGTAATGACTGAGATCTGCCCTGCTGTCCCTACCAACCAGATGGCACATTGGGAAGGGACACTGCTGTCCAGGAAAACCAAAACAACAGAACACCAGTGGACAATCTAGCACTGATCTCCACCAACACTGACTTCACCTTCAGCCTCTACAAGGAGCTGGCTTTGAATAATTCAGATAAAAATGTCGTCTTCTCCCCACTCAGCATCTCAACAGCCTTGGCCGTCCTGTCACTGGGAGCAAGGAGCAAAACCCTAGAAGAGATTCTAGAAGGTCTCAAGTTCAATCTCACAGAGACCCCTGAGGCAGACATCCACCAGGGCTTTGGGTACCTTCTACACATGCTCAGTCAGCCAGGGGACCAGGTGGAGATCAGCATAGGCAGCATGATGTTTGTTGAAAAGCGCCTGCAGATCCTGGCAGAGTTCAAGGAAAGGCAAGGGCACTGTAACAGGCTGAGGTCTCCACAGCTGACTTCCAGCAGCCTCATGAGGCCAAAAAGCTCATCAATGACTATGTGAGCAAACAGACCCAGGGGAAGATCAAGAAACTGATCTCAGACTTGGATGAGAGTACAGTAATGGTGCTGGTGAACTACATCTACTTTAAGGGTAAAGATGGTCGATGTTTCAGGGTTATATAGAAAGGGTGTTGGCTGGCACCTTGTGTCCATACACTGACCACTGGGAAGGAAGTACTCATGGACTTAGAGACATGTGTGCCTAACTTCTTATTACTAACAGGCCTTACTTCTCTTCTGTGGTATTCTGGATGGTGGTTAAGGTTTCTGGTACTTACTCAACAGAACCCCTGAGCTCTCAGCCTAAGAGGACTCTTTTTGGCTGTGACTTAATCTTACTGACTAGAAGAATGCATAGCTTGCTTGTCCAGTCCTCCCTGAGTGGGGAGAAGCCATGGCTTCTGCTTGCAGAGACAGATCCCTCAGTCTGCCCACTTCAGCATTTCTAATCTGCTCCTGTAGAAGGTGTCTGTCCCTGCTGGAAAGCCTCTGTCTCTAGGAGGGTCCTGGTGGGCTGGAGACTTTTTAACCTAAGGAGCCTGGGTACAGAAACTTAAGGGGAAAGAGGCAGAGTTAGTGAAGTGCAATAGCTAGTGAAGAGTCCTTCTTGTATTCCTATGCAGGACCTCTCCCCTGATCCTTTCTACATCAAGCTAGACCTGGGCATGGAAAAGCAGGTGGGGCAAAGCCATTAGTGAGAAGAAAGATCAGCCATTCAGTGTTCTGTGTTCAGTGTCTGGCTTCTTTGTGGAATTTTGCTTTTGTAAAACTAATAGCCTGGCAGCCTGGAAGGTTGCAGTGCACAACACTCACTTCTGAGCCAGGGAATCTGGAGTTACAGAGCTAATGATTTGGGAAACTAGGCTGGAATTGCTTTGGGTAAGGGTTTTGGGATGGACATCCAGAGCCTACACTCACAAATCCTGCCTGATAGAGACCATGGATTGAGGCTATAGCCCAGAAAATTATGTCTGATGAAAATCTTGATGTGACTAGATGTGCGGTGGATTTGAGACTGGACATAGGATAGTCTAGGATAGAGGAGAGCATGCTCTGAGACTCTAGACAGAAGGTCAGTTGACCATGGACAGAAGCAGATAGGAGGACAGAGGACAGGAGACCATGACAACCCCAGAGCAGTTGTGCTCTGAAGAGAAGGGAAGCAGAGTGATGGCCTGAAGGATTAGACTGCAGGGCATGGCTCTCTCTGCTGGGCCCAGATCCCAAGCACCAAGGCTGCTTGGCTGTGAGCTGGAGATATATGTTTATGCTGTTGGATCCTGGGCCCAAAAATTGTCAAAGTTCCATGTCCCTAAGGTGTATTGCAGATGGTCACATGCACTTGGAATGTGCATAAAGTCTAAGTAGGATATCTTTGATTCATGGAGGTGAACATGGCCCGCAAGGGAGAAGAGGACTCATTACCAATGTCTTAGTCAACCAATTATGGGATCCTGGTAATCCAACTCTGGGAAGTTCCAGGACCCTGGAACTTGATTCTAAGCCCAACTTGGCTCTGGGCTCTGCCTTCCATTAGGTGGTTCACATTGACGAGCAACATTGACAGGTTAGTGTCTGGAGGTTTCAGACTCTTCCTATTTCTCTGGTAACCTGTCCCACAAGCAACTGCCTTCTAGACAGGGTTCCTCCTAAGGAAGAAGGGATCCCCAAATCTCCCCAGGCTCTGGTCTCACCACTTTTACTTTCATTTCTCTTTAAAGCACCCCATTTTCAGATCCCACATTGTTTCCCAGGTTCCTCAAGTAGCCAGGCTTTGGTTTTGAGTTCCCTTTTCCAAACCAAGCCTGTGGATCACTTCTCATTCATAGTTCTGCATATATCAAGGTTTTTCCAATACAGATTATGCAAGCACCTAGGGATACTACACTCTGTGTTGTTGAAGATGGATTGATTGCTCTCTTGATTCAGAAGCTGGGCCGAAATGGGGAGGAGGTGGTGTCTCTCCTGTGCTGTTACATTCTGATAGCCTGCTCCACATTTAGGGAAATGGAAGACATCACTTAACCCTCATGACACATTCAAGTCTGAGTTCCATCTGGACAAGAAGAGGTCTGTGAGGGTGCCCATGATGAACATTGAGGACCTGACCACACCCTACTTCCAGGATGAGGAGTTGTCCTGCTCTGTGGTGGAGCTGAAGTACACAGGCAATGCCAGGGCCCTGTTCATCCTCCCTGATGAGGGCAAGATGCAGCAGGTCGAAGCCAGCTTGCAACCAGAGACCCTGAGGAAGTGGAAGGACTCTCTGAGGCCCAGGTGTGTGTCCAAAGGAACCAGAGATGGTCTGGCTCCCCATCCTGCTGCTGGCTTGAGGTCCAGTGTCCCTGTCCCTCAGAGTCTTACTTAGCATTCAGTGTATTACCTGAAGAGTCAGCAGGGACAGGTAGAGTGGAGCTGACTTCCTTTCTGAACTTGGTAGTTGAGGCAAATTTTAATGTCCTTTTTGTTGTTCACAAGATGAGATCACCTAGAGCAGGAGCTGAGGATTCCTCTGTGTCCAACAGTCTGTAATTATAGGGAATCTTGAATGGGTTTGGGGATGCAGAGGAGAGTAAGGTTGAGATGAGATCAGCTCTGAGAATCAGCTCTGCCCTGTATAGCTATCTCATCTCCTCATCACTCATTCACTCACCATCCATGGAATGATGACTTGATGACCTATGTGCTGTGCTCGAATTTAGACCCTGAGAGGGTATCAGAAACTCAAGTACATAATTTCTTATCCTCACAGGCTCACCTTGAAATTGAAGAGGAGAGAGTAGGTGATTGAAAATACAATTAATCATTATTTGACTAGTTAAAAAGTGAGAAGCAGTGATGTTTTTAAAAAAAAGGGGGAGAGTGTCCAAGGATAAGGAAAGCTAGAGTCAGAAGGAGTGTGCAATTTTAAATAGAATGATCATTAGATGAAGTCTGAGGGTCCACATGACAGTGGAAGAAATGCATTTTGTAGATCTTGGAAAAAAGCATTCTTGGTAAGGGAACTGCTAGCACCAAGTCTCATCATCTGCCCCTGTATAAACTCTGAGGCATTGATTGTTAGTTAATGCATTAGAAAAGAAAAATCAAGGGGTCTGGCATGGATGGAAAGAGAGCTGCTCTCCTGTAAGAGGGCTGTCTGTGGAGAGTTGCCATAGTGAAAAGGTGGGTTGGTGTGGCAATGGAGTCCAGTGACTCTTACATTTCTCTTTTTCATTCTCAGGAAGATCGATGATCTCTACATGCCCAAGTTCTCCATCTCCACTGACTACAGCCTGGAGAACATCCTTCTACAGTTGGGCATCAGGGAAGTCTTCTCCACACAGGCCAACCTGTCTGGGATCACAGGGACCAAGGACCTGAGAGTCTCTCAGGTAAGTCAAGACACACGGGGTGGTTCTCACTGGGTGCCAGAATATGTATGCTGAAAGCCAGGTGGCAAGAGGGGATGGTAAATGTGTGAGAAAGCCTGCATTGTGAATTTCCCTCATCTTGGGAGAGCTGGATTTCAACCTAGATACCCCTGCTGGAGAGCATGCCACCAATCCCTCCTCTCTCCCCTGAACATAACTTCACCCAGGAGCCCAGGGTGGGGAAAAAGCCTGTGCTTGATGTTAGACCACCATAGGCACCGACCTGTGCTGCAGTGCAGATACCACCCACAATCCACTGCAGAGCAAATCACATCCAGCCTCAGCTTATTCACTGCAAAGCTGACCCAGTACTTCCTGATGAGCACACAGAATAGTAGCAGTAAGAAAATAGCAAGGGATGAATGCCAGTTGTGATGAAAAGCTAAAGAGCAGGGGAGAAGATGCCTTAGGACCCCAAACTACATTCCCAGATGCACAGATCGACAATGCCTTCTGTCTGTCCAGTGCGCACTCTGACCCCTGGGTGCAAATCTGTACAAAAAGGACATGGCAGTTTAATAAAGAGAAGCCATGCCCTGTGCATTGAGGTTGTATGTACCAAGGAGGCTGGAGCAAGATAGATGCTGAAACTTGCTGTTGCTGCCAGCACACTGGCTGTTCACTGTGGGTCTCCTGAGAAGCTGCCTGTGGAGTAAGGACCGGCATTGCCTACACCCATACCCCAGTTTGAGGATGGGTTTGAGGGCAACACAGGTCCTCAGAAGCTGAGCAGACTCAGGGGATGCCTCATCTCACACACTGAGCAGAGTCTTGGAAACACCAGGGGTAGAGCTCACTGTAGGAACAAAACACTTTACCAGCAGCTGAGGCCAGCAGTGGATGCTTGCTCCAGGAATTTCCTCTCATGCCCTCCCTGGTCTCCAGTGAGTGATGTCTTTCTCCTACAGGTGGTCCACAAGGCTGTGCTGGATGTGGCTGAGACAGGCACAGAAGCAGCTGCTGCCACAGGATTCAAAATGATCCCTTTATGTGCAAAATTTATATCGATGACAGTCCGTTTCAACAGGCCATTCCTGATGTGTATCTCTGAAACAGATACTCAGACAACCCTCTTTCTGGCCAAAATCTCCAACCCTAAGTGAGGCTAGAGCTTCCCAAGGTGAGAGTCTTCTGCCCAGGAGCCCAGGAGGGAGCCTGCATGTGGGTGGACTCCATGTTCTGATTGGCTTTG
This sequence comes from Peromyscus nudipes, assembly GCA_902168325.1. Lineage (NCBI taxonomy): Eukaryota > Metazoa > Chordata > Mammalia > Rodentia > Cricetidae > Peromyscus > Peromyscus nudipes. The sequence continues at coordinate 21,226 of CABHPH010145141.1, read as the reverse complement.
TATACCTGGCTTGGACAGTGACCTTGTCTAACTCCATGACTCCTACATGCACAGGAGCCTTGGACTGTGAGTGACAGACTCTCGGGCCTTTTGGGAACACCTGTTCATGTTTCTGAGCCTGGAATCTATCTCTATGCCTTCTCCCTGCCTACTCACCTGTATTTGTCTGTACCCCAAATGTGGGCACTATCATGTAGGCTGAGTCGCAGTATAGTCTTTAGACACATCTGCCTCCAGCTTCCATGGCCTTGATGGGATCATGCAAGATTACAGGTCAATCCATGAAGACCAGGACCAGGACTGAGAAGGGAAGCTGCTGCACCGAATCTCACTCCTGCATCTGGTACCTCCTGGGGACAAGTTCTTGCCTTGTGCTTTCCCTCTCCAGTCCCTAGGCTCTGCCACCCACTGCTCTTTGCAGCAGATGCTGGCCTTGCACATATCTGGCCCACTGTTGGAGCCTTCACTCATGTTGAGGAGCCTATTGGTCAGACCAGCTCCTTTCCCCCAGCCCTCCAACTTAGGGCACAGTACCCATTTTCTAGGTTGGCAACTGATGAACCTGAAATGATAGATAGATACCTCTAACTTCATCACCCAAAATGCAGGGTTTGGAGCAAAGGATCAATAAAAGTATAATTCACTCAGCTCCTGTTGGCAGGGTTGTGCCCTCTAGTGACCACAGGGTAGTAGAAATTGTCACTCATACTCTGTGACTCCTTGATGGACCTCTGACCTACATGTTATTATCAATCCATTTTATGGATCAGAAAACTGAGGCACAGAGAATCTTAGTCATTTCCCATTACCTCACAGCTAGACATTATGACTGGTGAGATGTTCTTCAAGAGTCCTGATGCCAGAGGAACAGTTTTCACCAAGTGGGGATCTGTGCACAGGTTTCACCATGGTGGTGTGCAGGTGGATAATAAAACAAGGCTCTAGATACTTCACAGAGAGCTCCCAAAAGCACATATGGATCATGTGACCTCTGTGTTGAGGTCAGAGGAGGGTGAGAAGGTCATCACATGACCAGAAAGAATGTCTTGGGCAGGGTTCCCAGTAATGGAGGCATTTCTAACCATCTGATAGGAAGTGAGTCTTTGGGACAACACAGCAGAAGGGTGGTGGAGAGGAAGAAGCAATTATAGATACAAGATGGCAAAGAGTCTGGCTCTGGGAGGATTCTGAAATTCCTCAGAGCCGCAGCAAGCATTGGAGGGGTTAATTGGTGTTTGCTGTCTCAGGTGGGGATATTTGAGCTAATTCAGTCTGTCTAGATTGAAGGGGAACAGGGTGATCTTGCCTAAGGTAGCTAACATTTGTGGGAAGATTTGGATGGCTCCTGGCAAACAGAAATGCACCACGGGTGTTCTGCTTCTCTGTTACACAGAGACCTGCCTATAGGCTTCTGTTTACTAAGCCAAAATCCTTCATGTTAGAACCAGCACTTTTATTGGGGGAACAGCAGCTTTGGACCTAACACCTGCCTGCTCAGTGCCTAACACCTCTCCATCCTTGACACAAACACCACAGCTCTCATCCTGAAGGGAATGACAGACATTTTATAAGAGCCATTTTGAGTGACAATGAGCTGAGAACATAGATTTGTTTCACCCAAATTCCATGTTCCAGTATGGAAGCAGTTTCATGAAAACTTGATAGCTTAACCAAAAAAAGTCACAAGTCACGGCAAGTTGAAAATGCAGGGGTGGGAACCTCCGGGAGGCAGATGAATTATCAAGATCAGGAAGCTTCTCTACAGGCTCAAGATGTTATCTGCTGGCATTCTTAGCTTTTGGATTGAAGCTGGTTGTCTGCTAAGTTAATAAACTCTATTGTCACAAGGTTTAGTTCTGACACAGAGGGAGGAAACATGGCTGTTCCAGAGAGGTGCCACTTAGCCCATGAGAAGGTTCTTAGCCTCTGACCTGCAGTGTTCCCATCTCTCTACAGTACTGAAATTCAGATCAGCCAGCCAGGCTCTGTAGACACAGATTCCTTTAGGAGTTTTCCCTCAGTGCCAGAGAAGGCAGCTTCCCTTCAGAAGTCTGACAGCCAAAGAGGGGAAAGCAAGTCTCTATTTGAACATGTCCCTTGCTGCCAGACAGGACAGTTGGTTACATAGATGCAGGTAGGGTTCTGTCAGCATCGAGGCAAGTTTTTGTTAATGTGTGTGTCCCTAAACAAACCAGGGAGCATGAACATAGAGATGTGTTCTTTTCAAAGTGACTGAGAAAGTATAGGTTAAATGTTAGCTGCAACTCTACCCAGTGACAAGTAGGGCTTGTGCCCTGTCTTTTTAACTCTAACTTATCCCCTGTTCCACATGGATCATTAAATGATTAGAGAAACAGAAAGTCACAAACACAATCCAGTGGGCTTGTTGTTTACAACCTTCAGGAATTGGTTCTACCTCCTGGAGCTTCTAAATGCACATTACCAGAAATCATCCCATCTGCACACTTCCAGACTAAGCACAGAGCACAACTTGTTCAGGGCAGCATTTCCTAAGAAAAGGCAGGAGTCTCTGGCCATTTTTCAGATATCTCATGTGGAGAAGCTTTGGTTTTGAGTTCCCCTTTCCAAACCAAGCCTGTGTATCACTTCTCATTTATAGTTCTACATCTGTCTATGTTTATTTCTAATCTAGATTATGTAACCAGTAAGGGGCACTCTAGGTTGTTGAAGATGGGTTGATTTGTGTCAAGACTGAAAAACTGGGCAGAAATGGCGTGGAGGTGGAGTCTCTCTGCTAATTGTACAATATGATGACCTGCTCCACATTTAGGGAAATGGAAGAGAATCTTTGAGCTTCATTTCACATTTGAGTCTGACTTCTACTTGGACAAAAAGAGGACTGTGGAGGTGCCCGTGATGCACCATAAGTTTCTCACCACACCCTACTTCCAGGATGAGGAGCTGTCCTGCTCTGTGGTGGAGCTGAAGTACACAGGCAATGCCAGGGCCCTGTTCATCCTCCCTGATGAGGGCAGGACACAGCAGGTAGAAGCCAGCTTGCAACCAGAGACCCTGAGAAAGTGGGAGGACTCTATGAGGCCCAGGTGTATGTGTACAGGAACCACCACTGGTCTGGCTCTCCACTCTGCTGTTGGCCTGAGGCCCAGTGTCCCTGTCCCCCAGAGTCTCTCTATCATGAGTCTACAGGGACGGTTGGAGTGGAGGTAACTTTCCCTCTGCTGACTCCATAGTTTTGGGCCACACAGATGTAATTTTGTTGTCACATTTTGGTGTCATTTTGTTATTCACAAGATGACATGAGCTAGAGCAGGAGCTGAGGATTCCTCTGTGTCTAACAGGCTGTAATTACAGGAAATCTTGAATGGGTTTTTGAAGGCAGAGGGAAGTGAGGTTGAGATGAGATCAGCTCTGAGAATGAGCTCTGCGCTGTGAGGCCATCTCATCCCCTCATCACTCATTCATTCACCATTCTTGGGATGGTGATCTGAAGACCCACTATGTGTCATGCTATGATTTAGACCCTTAGAGTAATCAGAGACTCAAGAACAAAATTTCTTACCCTTGAGAGCTCCTCTTGGAATGAGGAAGAGAGAGTGGGGACATGAAAATGCAACTAATCATTATTTGATTAGTTAAAAGGTGAGGAGGGGTGAGATTGAGAAGGGGTTCAAGGATAAGGAAAGCTGGAGTCAGATGCAGAGTGAAATTTAAAATAGAAGGGTCATTAGGAAATGTCCAAGGGTCCAGAAGACAGACACAGGAAGGGCCCCATTTTGTGGATCTGGAAGAAAAACATTCTCCTCAGAGGAACAGGACGTACCAAGCCATGTTGCCTGGACCCTGTAAACACTCTCAGGCACTGATAGATAATTAATGCATTTGAAGAGCAAATCACAAGGTCTAGGCATAGATGGGAAAAGGGCTACTCTCCAGTGACAGGGCTGTCTCTGGTTACCCAGCTATAAGATACATTAATGGAGTAACAGAGTCCATTGACTTTTATATATCTCTTTTTCATTCTCAGGAAGATCAATGATCTCTACATGCCCAAGTTCTCCATTTTCACTGACTACAGCCTGAAGAAAATCCTTCCATACCTGGGCATCAATGAAGTCTTCTCCTGACAGACTGACCTGTCTAGGATCACAGAGGCCAAGGACCTGAGAGTCTCTCAGGTAAGCCAAGACACACTGGGTAGTTCACTTTGGTGCCTGAATGTGAATGGTGAAGGACAAGTCATGTGTGGGGAATGGTAAATGTGTGAGAAAGCCTGCATGTCTGAGATTCCCTCATCCTCGAAGAGCTGGATTATAGCCTAAATACTCCTGCTGGACATCATGGAACCAGTCCTTCCTGTACCCCCTGAGCACAATCTCACCTAGGAGCCTATGGTGGGAAAAAGCCTGTGCTTGGTCTTAGACCACCTAGGCATGACCCTGTGCTGCAGTGCGGATACCACCCACATTCTGCTGCAGCACAAATCATTTCCAGTCTCAGCTTCTTCACTGCAGAGCCAACCAGGATTTCTTGACTAGCACACAGTGTGGTAGTAGTAAAGGAAATAACAAGGAATGAATGACAATTGAGACGAAAAGCTTAAGAATAGGTGAGAAGATGCCTTAGATCCCACATTACATTCCTAGACACACAGCCTGGGAATGTCTAATGCTCTGTCCAGTGCCCACGGAGAGGCTTGAGCTCAGATTGTACCAGCAGGCATGGCATTCTGGGAATGAGAAGCAATGTCCTATGCAACGCTGTTGTATTTACCGAGGAGGAAGGATGTGGAAACCTGCACTGGCTGCCAGCACCCTTGCTGTTCTCTGTGGATCTCCTGATAAGCTGTCTTGGGGGTAATGACTGGTTCTACCTACACCCATCCTCCAGTTTGTAGGGTTTTTTAGGACAACACAGATTCTCAGAGAATGAGCAGACCTAGGGCATGCCTCATCTCATACCCTGAGCAGACACTTGGAAATATCAGGGGTAGAGCTCACGGTAGAACAAACATCTTCATCAGCAACTGAGGCCAGCAGTGGATGCTTGCTCCAGGAATCTCCTCTCCTGCTCTCCCTGGTCTCCAGTGAGTGATGTCTTTCTCCTACAGGTGGTCCACAAGGCTGTGCTGGACATGGTAGAGACAGGCACAGAAGCAGCTACCACCACGGGATGGAGTCCTGTGGGATCGGCTCTAATTTTGAACCCTCTGAGAGTGTACTTCAACAGGCCATTCCTGGTGATTATCTCTGACACAAATACTCAGACTCCACTCTTTATGGCCAAAGTCACAAATCCTAAGGGAAACTAGAATTTCCCAAGTGGTGAGACTTGTTCTTGGGAGCCAGGAATTGATCCTGTGGGTCTCTATGTGCATTTTGGCCTCCACGCTCTGACTGGCTGTGGCATGCCTGGATTGGACAGTGACAGTGACTGACTGTATGACTCCATCATGCACAGAGGACTGAGGACAGTCAGGGTCAGGCTCCCAGTCCTCTGACAGCACTAGTTCATGTTCCTGAGTCTGAACTCTGTCTTTGTAGCCCTCCCTGCTGCTTCTCCTGTATCTGCCTCTACCCAAAAGCCTGGGCCCTAGCTTGGCTCTGGTTACATCTGCCTTCAGCTTCCTCAGGCTTGATGGGACTATGCAAGCTTATAGGCCAAGCCGTGTGGACCTCAGCCTAGCACTGAGAAAGGAACCTGCCATGCCGAGTCTATTTCCAGAACTGAGGCCACTCTATGCCCAGTTCCTGCTTCACACTTTTCCTCTTCTAGGCTCTGCCACCCATTGTTCCTTGCAGGGGCTCCTGACCCTGCCCACATCTGGCACAGTGTTGGGTCCCTCATTACTGCAGCTCATGGAGTAGATTGGTCAGACTAGCTCCTTTACCCTCCAGTACACACACCAACTTAGGGCAGAGGAATCCTTTTCTAGGTTCCCTGCTTACCAACTTCACACAAAAGATGGACACCTCCACCTTCCTTACCCAAAATGCAGTGCTTCGAGCAAAGGATCAATAAACACATAACTGCACAGGAAGTTTCCAGGCGGTGTTCACTCAGCTCCTGTTCACAGGTGTGCCCTCTTGTGACCACAGGGTAGTAGAGATTGCCACTCACACTCTGTGACTCCTGTGATGGACCTCTGACCTACATGTTATTATCAGTCCTTTTTATGGATGAGGAAATTGAGGCACAGAAAAGCTTAGTCCTTTCCCATGACCTCACAGCTAGACATTACGTCTGGGAGGATGTTCTTCAAGTGTCCTGATGTCAGAGAAACAGTTTTCACCTAGGAGGGGTTCTATGCACAGGCATCACCATGGTGGTGTGAAGGTGGATCATAAAACAAGGCTCTGGATGCTTCATAGAGAGCTTCCAAAACATTCTATGGATCATGTGACCTTGTGCTGTGGGAGAGTAGGATGAGAAGGCAGTCAGGTGACCAGAAAGAATGCTTTGGGCAGGACAAAGAACTATGGAGGCCTTTTAAGAATCATGGTGGGTTTAAATAAAAGAAGAAACAGCCATTGGATTGCCAAGAGCCTGGACCTGTGAGAATTCTCAAACGACTCAGAACTACAGTGTAGCTAGAGTTTTCCTGCCTGGCCCACAGTCAGGACAAATCTCTCTCACCCGCCAGTCCCACAGCCGCTCAGACCCAACCAAGTAAACACAGAGACTTATATTGCTTACAAACTGTATGGCCGTGGCAGGCTTCTTACTAACTGTTCTTATATCTTAAATTAATCCATTTCTATAAATCTATACCTTGCCACATGGCTTGTGGCTTACCGGCATCTTCACATGCTGCTTGTCATGGTGGCGGCTGGCTGTGTCTCCTCAGCCTTCCACTTCCCAGAATTCTCTCCTCCTTGTCCCACCTATACTTCTTCCTGCCTGACCACTGTCCAATCAATGTTTTATTTATTGACCAATAAGCAACATGTTTGACATACAGACCATCCCACAGCACTACAGGGAACTTTGAAGGGGTGAGTCACTGTTCCTGCCTTGGGAAACTCATAACTCTGTGTGGCTATAGGGCAGAGAGCTGCTCTGGGTAAATATGGGGGTTTTCACTGAAGGCAGTTTTATGGAACATCAGGCCACATAGTAGAGGAGAGTGGGTGATTTAGCTCAAGGATTAACTGGTTTGTTGACCAGAGGATGAGAGGAGGTCACAGTGCATTTAGGTTGGGGTGCTGGCTGTCCATGGAGAATCTGTGAGCTCTGAACACTGCTGGAGGCCTGTGCAGACAGGGAAAGTTATTCATTCAATTTGAGACACACTTGAGTCTTGAGGCACCTAAGAACACACAATGCATAGGTGGACTTGTGGTTACAGAGAATTACAGCCTGAAGGCTCACACTCAGGATTCCCATCCCCAGTGTGCACGAAGGCATTACTCCATGAGGATCATGGAGAGTTAAGAACAGGACCCATGTATTGAAAACTGCCATGTCCCAACAAATCCAATGTGTCCAACAGTCAGTCAAGGCTCTGAGGTCACCACCTCATGCACTCCATGATCACTTACAGGCCTCAGCTGCAGTCCTGCATCTTTCCTGGCCTCAGCACAGGTATCTAAAGAGCCTGGTGCTGAGTACCTCTCATACTGCCTGTGAACTGTTTCCAGAAGTGTTGGCAAAGTCTGAGTCCACCTCTTAAGGGAATCAAGGACACAGATGTCAGGGTTTTACTTTTGCCCATTCTATGAGAGTTCCCCTAGGATTTGGCCACCAAATGTTGCCCTGCTGATGAACCCTCTACAGGAACTGCCTTGGTGTGCAATAGAGGTAGCTGACTGTGAGGGGAAGAGGTTTACAGTAGTGATCTCAGACACCTGTGCACCAAACTAAAACCATGACAAGGCATATAAGGATAACCCCACCTAGATGTGAGGCCCCCCATGGGTAGCCACTATGAAGTGCCTGATTTGTAGATTATAGCATGATTCCAGAGCCTTCTGTGAGGATGCTGAGCTGCCATCTACCTGGCTGCCTCCATCTGTGTTCTGATGTTGGTACTGAGGCCACAGAGCAGACAGTAGACAGAGGGGTGTGTCAGTCAGCCTTATGTCACTGGGACAGCACATCTGAGATAACCCACTGAGGGAAGCAAAGGTTTGGTTTGAATCACAGTTTCAGAGACTTCAGGCCGGGGTCTGCTAGCTTCTTTGCTTTGGGCCTGAGGCATGGCAAGTTTGTGCATCTAAAGACACTATCAAGAGGACGAGGGCTGGGGACATGACTGGAGTGTAGAGTGTTCCCACACCACCCCCCAAACATACACATAAGGGTCAGATTTTTATGCCCTGAAACTAAAGTAAAAAAGCCAAGTTGGTTCACATGAACTTGTGATCCCAGCTCTGGGGCGGTAGAAACAGGTGTATCCCTGGGGCTCCCTGGGGACCCAGCCTAGGCAATTCAGTGTCTTCCAGGCCTATAAAGAGACCCTGTCCTGAGCTTTTCTACAATGACTGATGAAAGTAGATGCAGAGATCTACAGCCAGGCACCAGGCAGAGCTCCTGGTATCCATTTGGGGAGAGAAAAGAGGGATTCTATGAGCAAGTACATCAAGAACATGTTGAGGAAACCTGCAGAGATGACCAAACCAAACTAGTGGGAACTCACAAAATTTGAATCAACAGATGTGGAGCCTGCATGGGTCTTGGCTGGGCCCTCTGCATGGAAGACAGTTGTATAGCTTGACCTACTTGGGGAGTCCCCTGGCGTAGGATTAGAATCTATACCTGGTACATGAGCATGCTTTTTAGAGCCCACTACCTATGGTGGGACACCTCACACAGACTTGAGGAAGGTGGAGGGGCTTAGAATTGCCTCTACTGGATGTGCCTGCCCATAGGAGGCCTTGCCTTCTTGTGGGTGAGAGTGGTGGATGGGTTGGGACAGGGAATGGGGGGAGAAAAGAGGGGGATCATTGATTGGTGTGTAAAATGGAAGGAAAAAATATTTTAATGAGAGAGAGAGAGAGAGAGAGAGAGAGAGAGAGAGACTGAGATCTTGTCCTAAAACCAAGGTGAATGAAGAATAACAGTTGAGGTTGACCTCTGACCTTCATATGGATGTGCACATCAATGCAATATACACATTCACAAACATACAGAGCCACATAAAGTACATGTTCAAGGAGAAAGAGAAAAGGGCTGGGGAGCTAGCTTAGTGGTAGAACACTGGCTTGGATTATATATGTGAAGTTTAGGGTCCCCAGTACTGTGAGAGTAAGGAGATAACTCCCAGGATGGTAGAAAATGTCTCCAGCTCAGCATCTGTATCTAGAATTCTGGTGAACTCAAGCAGCTGGATAACAAAGCCATCCGTCACACCACCAGGAAGGCTGTATGGTTCTTCAGCTGTTACATCAGTGTGTCCTCACAGTCAGGCTGGGTATGGGTCAGCAGGGACCAAAGCTGTGGTGATGGAGAGGATGGACACCAACTGGCTAGTCTGGATCACAATCCTGGCTTGACTCAGCATTAACTGGTGCCTGGCCCTGGGATCCTGCACAGTACACAGTCAATACCAGGGCTCACCTCAGCAGGTGCTGGTGAGGATGCAACAGGGTCTTAGGCATGAAGGACAGAGCAGCAGTGGTGACCTTTGTGGTCTCTATGGAGAGAGAGAAAGAAGGAAAAGAATAGGGGCTTCTGCCAAGGAAGGAATCCACAGTGAGACACTGCTGAGGTGTTGAAATGATCCACATGAGGTAGTTATTGACAACAACACTAGTAAGCCAAAAATAATTTAAGTACTTTTTTTAATGATCAGAACAAGAATGAGCTCATGTCTTTGAAAAGGTTATAGGTGACCAAGCTCAGGGGCACAGCATGTGTAAGGGCAAAAAACACTAAGTTCATAATTTATATACAAGTTAGATGTAGGTCAGATTAATTTGAAATGTTCTTTGTTGACAGAATAGAGTACTTATATCAATCATAATATGTCAAAATAATTTTGACTTCTAGCATCTTCATTTATTGTTGTTTCCTTACTTATTCTGGTCGATTCTTCTGCACCATGGATATGTCAATGGAAATCAGAAATACATGTGAAGGCACACGTGACTGTGGTAGGGAACAGAGAGGGTTGAGAACTGTGTGAGCAAACACAAGATGGAGTCAGAGCATGAAGGACTTCCCTTAGTCATTTCAGTGTGAGCCTGCATGTTGACTTCTGACATGTCTGTCCTTACTCTCTCTCTCTCTTGGTCCTAAGGACTAAGAGGGAGACTGGTCTCCTCTCATGAATCTGCTGATGCATAGTAAATTGCCCCCATATGCACAGCTTGAAACAATAAACATGGAATATCTCACAGTGTCAGGCAACCATGAGGAGCCAGGCTGGGTGGTTCTTCCTTAGGGCCTCTAGTGAGTCATTCAGTTGGCTGAAGACTTGACACACGCTGGAGGCTCCATGTACAAGTTTGCTCTCATGATTTTCTTTTTCCTCTGGTGCTATAAACTGAACCAGGGTCTAGTGTTTTCTGGGCAAGCACCCGGCCACTGAACTAACCCCCAGCCCTCTCATGGCTTATAATGGAAAATCTCTCTGGGCCTACTCAAAGGGCTGCTCAGTTAGGCAGGTGCATTAGACAGGAGGGAAGCTTCACTACAGGCTCAAGATGTTATCTGCTGCCATTCTTAGCTTTTGGATTGAAGCTGGTTGTCTGCTAAGTTAATAAACTCTATTGTCACAAGGTTTAGTTCTGACACAGAGGGAGGAAACATGGCTGTTCTAGAGAGGCAGCACTTAGCCCATGAGAAGGTCATTAGCTTCTGACCGTGCAGTGTTCCCATCTCTCTACAGTACTGAAATTCAGATCAGCCAGCCAGGCTCTGCAGACAGAGTCCTTCAGGAGTTTTCCTTCACTGCCAGACAAGGCAGCTTCCCTTCAAAAGTCTGATAGCCAAAGAGGGAGAGTGAGTCTCTATTTAGAATATGCCCATTGCTGCCAGACAAGATATTTACACAGATGCAGGTAGGGGTCTATCAGGATCTAGGCATGTATTTATTAATGTGTGAGTTTCCTAAAGAAATCAGGAAACATGAACATAAAGTTGTTTTATTCTTTTTGAAGTTACTTAGAAAATCTAGGACAACTATTATCTGCAGCCCTACCTGGTGACAAGAAAGATTTGGGTCCTGTGTTTTTAACTCTGACTTCTCCCCAGTTCTACACTGACCATTAAACAAGTAGAGAAACAGATATCCAGAATGGCAATCCAGTGGTCTTGTCATTTGGAACAAAGTTAAAGGATTTCCCATCAGGATGTGGTTCTGCCTCCTGGAGCTTCTAAATACACATTACCAGGAATCATCCCATGTGTACATTTCCAAACTGAGCACAGAGCACAACTTGTTCAGGACAGCATTTCCTAAGAAGAGGGAGGAGTCCCTGGTGGGAATAAATAAACATCAGTGAGCAGTGGAGATAACAACACACCAGGCAGGCAGGCACCCGAACATCAGAACTCAGCTATCACAGGCTCTGGCAACGAGCATCAGCTCTGCAGGTAATGACCAGGATTCTTTCTTTCTGAGGACAGAAAAGGTGCCTTTCCAGGAGTAAGTAGTATTGGTAATGACCTGAGTCTTAGTTTGGAAGGGCGAGAAGTTGTTCCTGGGGCACTGGTTTGATATCAGGGGACATTTCTGGGGTGCATATGAATCTTCACTCCAGTCTGGGTCTTCATGTGTATGAAGATGTGGGTGTCATGTGCTATGTTCCTGGAGAGGGAATGGAGCCTGCTCCTTTGACCCTCCACGAGGAGGAAATATTGGAATCTTGACTATCCCAGGTGTAGCTGTAGGAACCAGAGAGAGACAGGAGAGTTACAGAATCCCTATGGGTAACTGGCATTCCTGCCATGATTACAGAAGACAGGAAATGCCTTGGGGTCAGGGACCCCACTTCCCCAACAGATCCCATGGCCAAGAAAAGGGACAACACTCTCTCATAATGAGGAAAAGAAGGCTACAGCTCAGCCACTGAGCCAGGTCTCCTCCACAAATGGACTAGCCTCTTTTCTGTGGAAATAATTTTGATTTAAAATATGGTTGAATGTTTTCCAAAGAAATGGTTGCTTCAGTCTGACAATAAACACAGGGTAAAGGCAGCCAAAGTCCCTGGCCCCTCTGCAGGCACAGGGCTGTATAGCCCTGGGCACATATGGCTCAGCTCCAACACCTCCCTCCCCTGCTCCCTCCATTCTCCTCCTACGCTCTTCTAGTCTTCCCTCCCCTCCATCTTCCCCTTAACTCCCTCATCTGATCCCCCTCCCTCCTCCTGTTCTCCTTCCTCCTCTTCCTCCACTGTCTCACTCCAGCTTCTTTTCCCACCTGGTCCTCTCTCCTCTGTTCTTCCTCCTCACTTTCCTATTCCTCTATCATCTATGTTCTCCTCTGAACTCATCGACAGTGTGGACAGAGGCTAAAGGAGGGTGGCAGTGTTTACCATGATCATAAACCTTCAACTGTAGTTTTTAGGATGCTTGTGCCCCACTCCAGGGATGTAAGAAGGAGATGGCCCTCTGGACACTCCCCATCAACACCCACAAACTCCTAATAAGCCATACCCTTTTACTAAAAGTGTACCCTGGGTCACTTAACAAGCTGTCCAGAGAGGTCCACCCATTTGCTTGCTACCACCACACAGTCATCCTGACAGCCAAAATGGAATATGGTCCAGGTGTCAGAGACTCAGACACCATTCAATTTCCTTCCCATCAGGAGGTCTTCCAAGCTGAGATACAAACCTCCCTATTGGTTCTTCTAATATCTGTTCAAAGGGATCCCAAGGCTTTGTCACTGCACCAGTTGTCTCCAGAGCTGTCCTCAATTAACCCTTCACACTCCCAGAAACAAGCATTAGGTTTAGCCCAGGGCTGTGAGATTTCTTAGACATGTCTGCAGGAGGTTGGGGTGGGACCTGTCCTGCACAACTGGTCTTAGGTTCTTCCCTAAACTGGGAATAGAGATTGGTGATGGGATGAGGACTCAATTGCAAAATAAGAGGTCCCCTGCTTTCTGATGAGTCCTTATGCCAACCCAGAAGAGGAGAGGAGATTTTCAGATTACACAAGGCTTGAACCCATCCCCAGGTTCTTCTCCTCCTTACCTTGTGACCCTGGCAAATCCCTTCAACCCTCTGGGTCTTGGTTCCCTGTTAGGAATATTGGTTACTGCAAGAGTACTTCTTCCTGGAGTAAAAGGGAGCAGAGGCTGTGGTATTGCCATCTGAGTGGTCAGAGCACCTCCCATGCACAGTCACAGGGCATCAAAGGGGCAGCAGAGCAGGGATACAGTGCAGACCACATGGGAGGACAAGAAGATGGTTAGGGCACCACGGGACCCTCCCTAACAAAAGGATCTTTTCTTTTCAACCAGGAGAATAGAGTAATGGCTGAGATCTTACCTGATGTTCTCTGCCTACCAGATGGCACATTGGGAAGGGACACTGCTGTCCAGGAAAACCAGAACAACAGGACACCAGTGGACAATCTATCACTGACTGCCACCAACACCAACTTCGCCTTCAGTCTCTACAAGGAACTGGCTTTGAAGAATCCAGATAAAAATGTCGTCTTCTCCCCATTCAGCATCTCAACAGCCTTGGCCGTCCTGTCACTGGGAGCAAGGAGCAAATCCCTAGAAGAGATTCTGGAAGGTCTCAAGTTCAGTCTCACAGAAACCCCTGAGGCAGACATCCACCGGGGCTTTGGGCACCTCCTCCACATGCTCAGCCAGCCAGGGGGCCAGGTGCATATCAGAACAGGTAGTGCCATGTTTATTGAAAAGCACTTACAGATCCTGGCAGAGTTCAAGGAGAAGGCAAGGGCGCTGTACCAGGCCGAGGCCTCCACGACTGACTTCCAGCAGCCTCATAAGGCCAAAAAGCTCATCAATGACTATGCAAGGAAACAGACCCAGGGGAAGATCAAGGAACTGATCTCAGCCCTGGATGAGAGTACAGTAATGGTGCTGGTGAACTACATCTACTTTAAAGGTGAGGATGGTCACTGTTTCACAGGTGAATGGAGGGGGTGTTGCCTGGGTAACATACACTTGTGTCCATACACTGACCACTGGAAAGGAGGTGCACAACGCCTTGGAGACATGGTGCCTAACTTCTTATTACTAACAGGCCTTACCTCTCCTCTGTGGTATTCTGGATGATGTTTGAGGTTCCTGGTACTTACTAAACAGAACCCCTGTCTGAGCTCTCAGCCTAAGTGGGTTCAATTTGCCTGTGACTTAAATTTAGTGACTAACAGAATGAATAGCTTGCTTATCCATTCCTCTCTGAATGGGCAGAAGCCAGGGCTGCTCCTTCAGAGACAGAGTCCCTCATTCCTCCCACTCCAGCATTTCTAATCTGCTCCTGTAGAAAGTGCCCATCCCTACTGGAAAACCTCTGTCTCTAGGATGGTCCAGGTGGGCTGGAGACTTTTACTTAAGAGGACTGGCTACCCAATCTTAAGGAGAATGTAGCATGTGCAATAGCTAGTGAAAAGCCCTTTACGCATTTGTATGCTACACCTCTCCCCTGATCCTTTCTGCATCAAGCTAGACCTGGGCATGGAAAAGCAGGGACTGGGGCAAAGACATTTGTGAGAAGAAAGATCAGTCATGCAATGTTCTACGTTCAGTGTCTGGCTGCTTTGTGGAATTTTGGTTTTGTAAAACTGCTAACCTGGCAGCCTGGGAGGTTACAGTGCACAATATTCACTCCTGAGCCAGGGAATCTAGTGGTAGGGAGCTAGTGACTTGAGAAACTGGGCTGGAATTGCATTGGGTAAGGGTTTTGGGGTGGACATCCAGGGCCTACACTCCAAAATCCTGCCTGATAGAGACCAGGGATTAAGGCAATAGAACACAAAACAATTCCTGAGAAAATCCTGATGTGGCCTGACCTGGGGTGGACTTGAGGCTGGACACAGGATAGTCTAGGGCAGAGGTGGACAGAAAACCAATTTACCATGGACAGAAGAGGATAGGAGGACAGAGAACATTTGTTCAGGATGGAGCCAGAGCCCCTCTGCTCTGAAGAGAAGGGAAGCAGAGTGAAGGGCTGAAGGATTACTGCAGGGCAAGGCTCTCTTGCTGGGCCCAGAACCCAAGCTCCAGGGCTTTTTGGCTGTGAGGAGGAGTTGTATGTTTATGCAGCTGTATCCTGAGCCCAAGAAATTGTTGAAGTATCTAGTCCCCAGGGTGTATTGTAGATATTGTAGATGGTCACATGCACTTGGGATGTGCACAAAGCCTGGGCAGGATATTTGTGAATCATGGAGGTGAACATGGCCAATACAGGAGAAGAGGACTCATTACTCATGTCTTAGTCAACCAGCTATGGGATCCTGGTAATCCAAATCTAGAAGTTCCAGGTCCCTGGAGCTTGAGTCTAAACTCACACTTGGCTCTGGGCTCTGCCTTCCATTAGTTGGTTCACATTGAAGAACACTATCAACAGATCACTGCCTGGAGGTTCAGTCTCTTCCTGTGTCCTTGAAATTTGTCCCCTGAGCAATTGCCTTGCAGACAGGGTTCCTCCTGAGGAAGAAGGCATTCCCAACTCCCCAGGCTCTGGTCTCTCCACTTTCACTCACATTTCTCTCTAAATCACCCCACTCTCAGATCTCAAATTGTTTCTCAGGTCCCTCAAGTAGCCAGGCTTCAGATTTGAGTTGCCCTTTCCAAACCAAGCCTTTAGATCTCTTCTCATTCGTAGTTCTGCATCTAGCAAGATTTTTTCCAGTCCAGACTATGCAGCCACCAAAGGATCCTACAATCTGTGTTGTTGAAAATGGATTGATTGTTCTTTTGACTCAGAAAATTGAGAGGAGGTGGTGTCTCTCCTGTGCTGTTACATTCTGATGGCCTGCACTACATTTAGGGAAATGGAAGAAACCATTCGACCCTCATGACACATTCGATTCTGAGTTCCATCTGGACAAGAAGAGGTCTGTGAGGGTGCCCATGATGAACATTGAGGACCTGACCACACCCTACTTCCGGGATGAGGAGCTGTCCTGCTCTGTGGTGGAGCTGAAGTACACAGGCAATGCCAGGGCCCTGTTCATCCTCCCTGATGAGGACAGGATGCAGCAGGTGGAAGCCAGCTTGCGACCAGAGACCCTGAGGAAATGGAGGGACTCTCTGAGGCCCAGGTGTGTGTCCATAGTACCCAGAGCTGGTCTGGCTCCCCATCCTGCTGTTAGCCCAGTGTCCCTGTCCCTCAGAGTCTCATTAGCACCCAGTGTAATGGTTGGAGAGTCAGGAGGGACAGGTGG
Organism: Peromyscus nudipes; assembly: GCA_902168325.1. Classification (NCBI taxonomy): domain Eukaryota; kingdom Metazoa; phylum Chordata; class Mammalia; order Rodentia; family Cricetidae; genus Peromyscus; species Peromyscus nudipes. The sequence goes on along the minus strand of CABHPH010145141.1, from coordinate 4,933 downwards.
ATTCAAGGTGACTTTCCCTCTACTGACTCAGCAGTTTGGGGGCAAATTTTACTGTCATTTTGTTGTTCACAAGATGACGTCAGCTAGAGCAGGAGCTGAGGATTCCTCTGTGTCTAACAGTCTGTAATTACAGGGAATCTTGAATGGGTTTTGAAGGCAGAGGGAAGTGAGGTTGAGATGAGATCAGCTCTGATAATCAGCTGTGCCCTGTGTAGCCATCTCATCCCCTCATCACTCATTCATTCACCATTCATGGAATGATGACTTGAAGACCTACTATGTGCTGTGCTCTAATTTAAACCCTGAGAGGGTATCAGAAACTCAAGCATATAATTTCTTATGATCTCGGGCTCACTTTGAAATTGAAGAGAGGGTAAGTGACTGAAAATACAATTAATCATTATTTGACCAGTTACAAAACGAGAAGCAGTGCTGTGGGATGGTCTGTATGTCAAACATGTTGCTTATTGGTCAATAAATAAAACACTGATTGGCCAGTGGTCAGGCAGGAAGAAGTATAGGCGGGACAAGGAGGAGAGAATTCTGGGAAGTGGAAGGCTGAGCCGGGGACACTGCCAGCCGCCACCATGACAAACAGCATGTGAAGATGCCGGTAAGCCACAAGCCATGTGGCAAGGTATAGATTTATAGAAATGGATTAATTTAAGATATAAGGACAGTTAGCAAGAAGCCTGCCACAGCCATACAGTTTGTAAACAATATAAGTCTCTGTGTTTACTTGGTTGGGTCTGAGCGGCTGTGGGACTGGCGGGTGAGAGAGATTTGTCCTGACTGTGGGCACGGTAGGAAAACTCTAGCTACAAAGCAGTGATGTTAAAAGGGAATTTTCAAGGGGAAGGAAAGCTGTAGTCAGATGCAGTGAGCAATTTTAAATAGATTGATCATTAGATGAAGTCTGAGGGTCCACATGACAGGGGAAGAAATGCATTTAGTGGGAGAAAAGCATTCTTGGTAGGGCAACCAACAGCTAGTAACAAGCCTCATCGTCTGCCCCTGTATAAACTCTCAGGCATTGATGGTTAGTTGATGCATTAGGAAAGAAAAATCAAGGGGTCTGGCATGGATGGAAAGAGAGCTGCTCTCCTGTAAGAGGGCTGTCTGTGGAGAGGTGGCCCTAGCAAAAAGGTGGGTTGACATGGCAAAGGAGTCCAGTGACCCTTACATTTCTCTTTTCATTCTCAGGAAGATCGATGAGCTCTACATGCCCAAGTTTTCCATCTCTACTGACTACAGCCTGGAGAACATCCTTCCACAACTGGGCATCAGGGAAGTCTTCTCCACACAGGCTGATCTGTCTGGGATCACAGGGGCCAAGGACCTGAGAGTCTCTCAGGTAAGTCAAGACACACTGGGTGCTTCTAAGTGGATGCCAGAATATATATGGTGAAGGCCAGGTGGCAAGAGGAGATGGTAAATGTGTGAGAAAGCCTGCATTGTGAAATTCCCTCATCCTGGGAGAGTTGTTTTACAACTAGACACTCCTGCTGGAGAGCATGCAGCCAATCCTTCCTCTCTCCCCTGAACATAATCTCACCCAGAAGTCCAGGGTGGAAAGAGCCTGTGCTTAGTCTTAGATCACCATAGGCACCACCCTGTGCTGCAGTGTGGATGCCACCTACAATCCACTGCAAGGCATAGCATCCAGCCTCAGCTTCTTCACTGCAGAGCTGATCCAGTACTTCCTGACTAGCAAACAGAATAGCAGCAGTAAAGGAAATAACAAGGGATGAATGGCAGTTGTGATGAAAAGCTTAAGAATAGGAGAGAAGATGCCTTAGGAACCCATCCTACATTCCCAGATTTGGAGCCAGGCAATGTCTCTTGTCCGTCCAGTGCCCACTCTGACCCCTGGGTGCAAATCTGTGCAAATAGGACATCGCAGTTTGGCAAAGAGATGTCATGCCCTGTGCATTGTGGTTTTATGTACCAAGGAGCCTGGAGCAGGAGGGAAGCCAAAACCTGCTCTTGCTGCCAGCACACTGGCTGTTCACTGTGGGTCTCCTGAGAAGTTGCCTATGGAGTAAGGACTAGCATTGCCTAAACCCATCTTCCTGTTTGTAGTGGGTTTGAGGGCAACTCAGACTCTCAGACACTGAGCAGACCCAGGGCATATCTCATCTCACACCCTGAGCAGAGACTTGGAAACACCAGGGGTGGAGCTCACTGTAGGAACAAACCACTTCACCAGCAGCTGAGGTCAGCAGTGGATGCTTGCTCCAGGAATCTCCTCTCCTGCCCTCCCTGCTCTCCAGTGAGTGATGTCTTTCTCCTACAGGTGGTCCACAAGGCTGTACTGGACGTGGCTGAGACAGGCACAGAAGCAGCTGCTGCCACAGGATTCAAAGAGGTCCTTTGTTGTGCAAAATTGATGTCTATGACAGTCCATTTCAACAGGCCATTCCTGATGTTTATCTCTGAAACAGATACTCAGACAACCCTCTTTCTCGCCAAAATCTCTAACCCTAAGAGAGGCTAGAGTTCCCCAAGTGTAGAGGCTTCTGCCCAGAAGCCCAGGAGGGAGACTGCATGTGGATCCTGGACTCCGTGCTCTGATTGGCTTTGTATACCTGGCTTGGACAGTGACCTTGACTTACTCCATGACTCCTACATACACAGGAGCCTTGAACTGTGAGTGACAGGCTCTCAGGCCTCTTGGGAGCACCGGTTCATGTTTTTGAGACTGGAATCTATCTTTATGCCCTCTCCCTGTTCACTCACATGTATTGGCCTGTAGCCCAAATGTGGGCAGTATCAGGTAGGCTCAGTCCCAGTACAGTCTCTAGGCATATTGGCCTTCAGCTTCCATAGCCTTGATGGGATCATGCAAGCTTACAGGCCAATCCATCAGGACCAGGACCAGGACTGAGAAGGGAAGCTGCTGCTCCTAATCTCACTCCTGCATCTGGTACCTCCTGGGGACAAGTTCTTGCCTTGTGCTTTCCCTCTCCAGTCCCTAGGCTCTGCCACCCACTTGCCTTTTGCAGCAAATGCTGGCCTTGCACATATCTGGCCTACTGTTGGAGCCCTCACTCATGTTGAGGAGCCTATTGGTCAGACCAGCTCCTTTCCCCCAGCACTCCTACTTAGAGCACAGTACCCATTTTCTGGGTTGGCAACTGATGAACCTCAAATGATAGATAGACACCTCCAACTTCATCACCCAAAATGCAGAGTTTGGAGCAAAGGATCAATAAAAGTATAATTCATTCAGCTCCTGTTGGCAGGGTTGTGCCCTCTATTGACCACAGGTTAGTAGAAATTGTCACTCTTACTCTGTGATTCCTGTGATGGACCTCTGACCTACATGTTATTATCAATCTATTTTTTTTTTTTTGGTTTTTTGAGACAGGGTTTCTCTGTGTAGCTTTGTGCCTTTCCTGGAACTCACTTGGTAGCCCAGGCTGGCCTCGAACTCACAGAGATCCGCCTGGTTCTGCCTTCCGAGTGCTGGGATTAAAGGCGTGCACCACCACCATTTTATGGATCAGGAAACTGAGGCACAGAGAATCTTAGTCATTTCCCATTACCTCACAGCTAGACATTATGACTGGTGGGATGTTGCTCAAGTGTCCCTATGCCAGAGGAACAGTTTTCACCAAGTGGGGATCTGTGCACAGGCTTCACCATGGTGGTGTGCAGGTGGATCATAAAATAAGGCTCTAGATACTTCACAGAGAGCTCCCAAAAGCACATATGGATCATGTGACCTCTGTGTTGAGGTCAGAGGAGGGTGAGAAGGTCATCACATGACCAGAAAGAATGTCTTGGGCAGGGTTCCCAGTAATGGAGGCATTTCTAACCATCTGATAGGAAGTGAGTCTTTGGGACAACACAGCAGAAGGGTGGTGGAGAGGAAGAAGCAATTACAGACACAAGATGGCAAAGAGCCTGGCTCTGGGAGGATTCTGAAATTCCTCAGAGTCTCAGCAAGCATTGGAGGGGTTAATTGGTGTTTGCTGTCTTAGGCGAGTTACTCTGTGTGGTTACAATGCAGAGAACTGAGTTGTGCAGAGATCAGGTTGTCATTGAGGGATTTTTTAGGGAACAGCTGGAGAGGAGAGTTGATGATCCAGATCAAGAGATGAGCTTTCTTGGTGTGTAGATGCAGAAGGAGAAGAGGAGGCCTAGACATTGGGTTGGGGCACCTGGTAATCACTGAGAATCCTCTGAGCCTGGAAACACAGCCAGCAGCCTGCACTGAGAGGAAAAGTTGAACATTCACTTTGAGACTTACTTGTGTCTTAAAGATGCTAAGGAAACTTTTGACAGGTGGATATGAGATCAACAGAGATGTGCAGCCTGGTGGGGCCCTCAAAGAGCCGCCTTCCCCAGTGAGGACTGGGATACCATTCCCTGAAGGATGTAAGGTGAGAGAAAAGCAAACATCTATTAAAAGCAAACAAATGTCCCAACCATCTCTCCAATGTGTAGCAGGGCAGGTCCTGAGGCAGGGGTACCACCAGTACTCCATGGGCACTGACACGCCCCAGCTGTATCCCACCATTTTTCCTGGATACAGTGCAGGTATATAAGGAGCCTGGTGCTGAATGCATCTCAAGCTGACCAGACCTGTGTCTGGAACTTGTGGCCAAAGTCTGAGTCCACCTCTTATGGGAGTCTAGGACCTAGATATCAGGGTTCACTTTTCCTCATTCCCTGGGGCCTGAGGATTCTCTCACTTCTTGGCCATCAAACGTTGCCTTGATGATGAACTACCTACAGGGACAGGCCTGTAGGGAGCTGCCTGTAGCCACGCCTTACAGGTGGCGCTGGTTACCGCCTTCCGCCATCCCGACAGCGAGCGCTCCCAGTGGTAAACAACTATAGCGGAGGTTGTGGCTTGCTTGCGCATGCTTGAGCCTATTGGGCAATGCCCACGTGGCGACCTGGGGTTGGCTGCCCAGAGCCTATA
>CABHPH010145140.1:27394-41934 GCA_902168325.1 Peromyscus nudipes | reverse complement strand
ACCTCCACACAGCCCTGGCAGCACATCACCTCCACACAGCCCTGACAGCACATATACATCTCCCATAAAGGCATGCTGGCTGGGAGAATGAACAAATGAATAAATGTACTTCTATGTAAAGCAATGACTGCCTTCAACATGGAGAGGGAAAAGCCAACACATTGTAAGCATTTACCCATTTACTGAGTTTAGGTATCACATACTTTATCAACACTGTGAGGCAAGACTGTCATTATCCTGTGGTATACACAAGGAAACAGTTAAATCACTAATACACACTGCAAATTCTCTACTGACCCCAAAGCCCATGGCATGTGCCCATAAGTCGTATGAGGTGTCCATCAGTTCCCAACACCCCCTCGCATTTCCCCTCCCAAGACCTCACAGTCTACCCGCCCGGCAAGCCTCCTGTTTCCTCCCATGCTGTTCTCTCTGCTTGTAAGGCCCCATAGAGGTGGAAGATCCCTTATCCAAAATGCTTGGGACCAGAAATGTGTCCGAGTTTGGATTTTTTTTAAAGATTTTTTTTTTTGGGAGGGGAGGGTTGGTATTTACAGAGACTTTACTGGTTGGGCATTCATAATCCAGCAGCCTGAATCATAAAAGGCTCCAAATTTGGAATTGGGGGCTGGGGTGCCAGAAATTGTGCCCAAGCTTTGTCTATAAGTGCTGCCAAGCAATGCAGTCTCTGGCTTTGATGAACACAGAGCTCCTGGATAGGCGGGTACATGCTGGGGCGGACTCTTAGGCCCCATCAGACACTGGGAGCCATTCTTGAACAGCAGCAGGAAGTGCTTGCTTGGTTCCGACAACCAAGAGGATGACACAGCTCCCCCTCCCCTGACTTAGCCTGTGCCACCTCGAAGACCTAAGGTCTGGTGAAAGGTTGTTCTGTGTGTGGTTCCTGCTGGTACCGTGCAGAAACCCCAGCCAGCACTACACTCCCTTCCTTGGCCGGAGGAAAACAGGAGGCACGTGTTAAGGACCCCTTGATCATGGACACATGTCTCTTCCACTTTTCTCCAACTGGTGGCCCTTCCCAGGACTGGGAATTTGACCGCGAGTCACTTTTTGCCTCTTTCCTCACTGGGCGCCCACTGTGAGCTGAGAAAGTAGCTCGCCGTCCTAGAAATTCCTGAGGGGACCATTATGTAAACTCCCTCAAAAAATGTGTTGTTGATAACACCAGCCAAAGGCAGATAACGCGCCAAGAGCTAGATGAAACAGCGACGGGTCCAAATTTCCCACAAATACTACCTGGGTTTGAAGTCTTCCCCCAGTCCAGCACGCCAGCACCGCACCTGGAATGTTTCCTGCATCCCGGGTGTGGTCTTTCTTTCCCCATCCCTGAGGGTGGTGGAGATCACCTGGCTGGGCCTGAGCGCTTCAGGGTGAGGATGGAGTCTGGGACCAGGGCACTTAACTGGCAAGGGGCCACGGAGTGAAAGATAACACACAACTTGTATTGTCTGGAGAGCTCTCTGAGAAGGCTGTCTACTGTAAGCTTCCAAACACTTCTGGAAAATTCAGGCCAACTTCTGCCAAAGTCCAGGAACTTCAGGAGCTGAGACTCAAGTGAGACAGGCCAGGCAGCTTGTAGTCGGACGTCTAGCTCTACATTCAGCTGCACAGCTCTGTCGGAGAGGGGCAGGGTTAGGCAGGCTCCTGGACTCTGCCAGCCTCCTGCTCTAGCCAGGTCCACTGGCATTAAAGGGACAGATTTTACTTAGACCAGTAGTGTCCAAGCCAGGCTGACTGTAAGAATCCTGCGGCCCTGGAGCTATAGAAAAAGACAGAGACCTGAAATTCATGCCCATCTCCCTGAGAAAGGGTTAGACGGGATTTGTAGCAGGTCACAGTAGCTTCTGCCAGTCCCTGGAGGAGGCTCTGAGGTGGTAGCTCCAGGTTGCAATATGACCGACATCAGAGATGTGAACCTCGCTGTCGTGTGGAATTTCAACACCCAAGTTTCCTGAACATGCAGGGATCTCTGTATCTGCTGACAGACTCCAGGCCCCTCCCAGCAGGACACAAAGGGGCTTCCCATTAGGAGGCCAGGGAGTTTGCAGAGGTACATACTGGGTGCTCAAGGGCCATCCTTGGGGGTTTCAGCCTCCCAAGGTGCCGGCAGACATGGCAAGGACACAGATGCAGGAGAAAGGGACAGGCCAATGTGACAGCCAGCTACACTACATCTGTCACTCTCCTGCTGGGCCCAAGAACCAAGGTGACAGAAGAATGGAGCCCGCAACACTTACTGATGCTAAATGTTAGGTCATCTGTCATTGAACTTCTAAAACAACCTGATGATGGGCCCATAGGACTTACGCTCTCATTTTTCAGGTTAGCAGACTGAGGCAGAGACAGACTGTGACCACCAGATGCAGACAGGAGGTTGGGGCAGGCAGACTGATTAGGGAGACTCTCTTTGTCACCACTATGCAATGTGTACCCAAGGCGATGGCAGTGTCGTGGTAAAGAGGGAGGTGGGAATACTAGGCAGGAGAGAGTGCTCTCATCAGTGACTGCTCCAGATGCTCTTTCTTGTCCCCCTGAAACAGTGGGCTCACAGCTTTGACTCTCAACACTACTCAGAGAAAAACTGCAAACATCTTTGGTGTATACTATGGTCTGTAGACACACCCATGTCAATGTCAACTATGGCATGTGCAATTCCTTCTGAGAGTCATCTTCTTTTCTACCTGTGGCCATCATGCATGGGTCTCAGGGCAGTTAAGTTGCACTATGTTGCTGAGAGGCAACTGGCATTTGGGCATGGGTGATCATTCCCCAGAGCCTTTCAGCTCAGATCCCCAGGTGCTGGAGGTATGTGTAGGCTCCCTCTGTACTGGTAAGGAATGTTGGGGGCTTTGCGAGGCAATGACCCTGGGGACTCCATGTGTCCCCAGCCACTGGCCCTGGCTCCAGTAGCCATGCACACTCTCGCTTCCAGTTGACAGTGCCTACAGTTCGATTCCTGCCCTTGGCCTCACCTGGCAGAGCATCTAGGCTCTGACAGCTTTAGAGCCTTGTGGAGGAGTGGCTTTGCTGATGGGGGACAGGAGGAACTTGTAATCATAAAGAAGACTGATTGTGCTAATTGCATAAAGCTCATTTCCCCTTTCTAATAAATATTTACCCTCCGATGTTTATAACTTTTATGTTTGGACTTTCCTGAAATGCTTTATTGAATTAAAAACATCACATTACCATTGGCTAGAGGAAGAGACAGTTCTACTTGCCAATAACTTCCATAACAAATGCCAGCTATTGATGCCAATTTTTTTTTTGTAGTTCATATTTCCATAGACAGCCCCAAGCCTTACAATACCAGCATTCTCAAGACAGACACGAGAGATACAACGGTAATGGGATGGGGCCCTCCAGAACCCTATAAATGAAAATGGACGTGTTTGAATCTTTCTTGGTTCTGAAGTATGCAAACGTTCCGGAAAGCAGAAACTTGGTTACTATTTGAAGCCTCGGTGGCTCCTAACACGAATCACAGCCATGTTTTTCCTGTGAGCAAGGGCATGGCTCTAAACTTCTATGGGTCTTAAAACAGCTATGTGCCATGAGTGCCAGGAGAAGAACACACCAGGGAGTTTAGTCGAAGGGAAGTTCTGCACTCAGCATTCTACCCAGAGACGGGAATTCAGGGCAGCTGGGGCTTCCTACAGCAGGCGGAAGCCGGCCTGCCGGGCCCTTTCCAGGGCTCTGAACACTCCGTGGCACCTATTACAGGCTTCTCAGAGTATGCTTGTCAAAGCCTACGAACGTGAGCCTTACAGGATTAGCAGGGGGACAATGCAATTGATGTGTTCAAAGTACAGAAAGATATTTCCTTGTGAGTAACACGATACTGAGAGTTTCTGGTTTTAAAATGTTTAAATTACATTTTGTGTGTCTGGAGGGTGTTGGGTGTGCAAGTGCCAGGCATGTGCATGTGTGGGGGTCAGAGGACAACGTGGTAGAGTTCACTCTTCTCACCCTGTAGTTCCTGCAGATGGAACTCAGGTCATCAAGCTTGGAATGTCACTGGCCTAGGAAATGTGTTGATAAACACATTATGACAAGAGCTGGCCTGGGGTAGAATAGTTGCTGTGATATGGAAGTTGTGGGGAGTACAAACGGTAGTCTGTGAGGTCACCCACAGCTGGCAGACAGGGTGAAGGTATCTGTGACTCCTAATCTCAGTGCCCGCCATGGGAACTGCAAAGACAGCCAGGGCCTATTGCCAGCCATCATGAGTGAAGGGGATGTTCGCTTCAGTGAGAAGCTGGAGGGAAAAGTTGCAATCACTTTCCCAGCCTGTTTCACAAAAATCCAGTGAAACCATCCAAGGGCTTTGGTTCAGGATAACCAGGGTCATGTGAGGGATGAGAAATGCAGTCTCCTGAGACCAGGGAGGCCGTACCTGCCTTCAACCTTCTGTTAGGACACACTCTAGGCTCATCTTTCAAGCAGGACTTTGACTCTTGTTTATGTATTTAGCATTTATGTGTTTATTTATCTTTTTAACTTTCCTTTTATTATTTATGTAGTGTGCATGTGTGGCACATGCGTGTGTGTGATTGGGATGACATGTGTTTAGAGGTCAAAGGACAACTGGGGAAGTCAGTTCCGTCTTTCCACCATGTGGGTCCTTGGGATTGAATTCATGCTGTCTCAGTGGCCAGTGCCCTGCCAGCCCTCAGCAGGGAACCTTGTTCCTCAGAAGGCAGAGCTGAGAACTGAAGAGGGCTCACAAGTATGGAGATGCCTGGTGTTGGTCTCAAAATGCAATCTACCTAGTTTCTTTCGTTCCTTGTTTGAAGCTCTGTAGTCTAAAAACAGACACACTCAACCCTGCAGCCTTGGTGTCTCGGTTTTAGTTCCTGGGCCATGTCCAACCCTGCTGCCAGTGCATTATTTTTGGTGGTAGGCTTAACGCTTTAGAAATGTTTGGGACAAAAGACAGACAGAGAGACAGACAGACACAATACACACAGTTGTCTCATTAATGTTCCAAGTTTTCCATGCTAGCTCTGCACAGGGACTCAGCCCTGTGACTGGTTGTGAACATCCCCTCAGTCCTCGTCTTCCAGGGAGCAGGGCCTGGGAATCCAGACCACATTCTTAATTCCCACACAGGAATGCAGCTTTTTAAGAGAGACGTTCCTCCAGCCTTTTGAAGTTGTAATTCCTGCATGATACTCTCTCTCCTAAAATGCCTATCCATGAGTATTTTCTTTTGTTTTATGACATCTAGCAAGTAGATTTTTTCCTATTAGAGGGGACCAAAAGTGGTTTGGAGCTTGGCTTTTAAAATCTTTTAAAAAGATTTCCGTGTGTGTGTGTGTGTGTGTGTGTGTGTGTGTGTGTGAGAGAGAGAGAGAGAGAGAGAGAGCTTGAGTGCACGCACATACACACACGTGCATAGTTCAGAGCACAATGTTGAGTGTTGGTCCTCACCTCCCACCTTATTTGATACAAGGTCTGTCTTGTTTTCATGTTTGTGTACACCAGGCTACCTGGCTCATGAGCTCCCATGCATTTTCCTACAGCCACCTCCAATGTCTCTATAAGAGCACCAGGATTACAGATGTGTGGCCATGTTTGACTTTTCTGTGGGTTCTGGAGGTCTAGACTCAGGTTTTCAGGCTGGTACAACAAGTGCTGCCCTTACCGAGCCCATCTCTCTGGCCCACAGCACGTTCTTTCTGAAATCGGGCATGGGGGGGTGGAGACAATTTGAGATGTAATGGCAGTAATAGATGAGATTGCTGGTGTGAGGACTAGACAGCTGGAGCTCTCCACAGGGTAGTGAGGGAGAGTTACAGGTCCAAGAAAGTCTCACATCTATAAGGAACATGTCGTGGACTCTGAAAAATTGCACAATGCCTTACTTCCTGAAGGAGATGGGGCGCCATTTACAATACATATGTAATTTCAAATAACACATGTAACATCCTTACATGGTTTTCTTATGAGTTTAGTAATCTTACTAAAGGCACAATATATAGCTACATGCATTTTCCTTTGTTAATTGGTTGTTTTATAACTGATACTGTCAGTCTTTACTTATCTGTCTTCTATTAGAACGCCAGACATGCAACTGTACCCAACACCACATGTACCGTTTCTTTCCTACACATTCTTCTGATAAAGTTTAATTTAAACAGCATAGCAAGGGATTAGGGATTTGCAACAACAATTACCAACAAAATGACACTTGTAACAGCGTACCGGCCAAAGTTATTTAAAACTGTCTAATTGCTCATTTCTGGAATTTTCTACTTAGCATTTTTGGACTCTGGTCGACTGTGGGTAACTGAAACCTTGGAAAGTAAAGCTGTGGTCAAGGAAGGCTACTTTATTCCTCCTCGTGCATAAAAACCCTACAGCATCATGCTTCCAATCCTCTCCCTCTGGCAAATGCCATGACTTTAAGGGAGTGTATTAGTTTCCAATGGAGAATTTCTATTGGCTTTCTGTTGCTGATTAAAAACAAGCTACTAGTTTAAAACAACAGAGTTGTCTGATAGTTCTAGAACTCAGAAGTCCAAACTCACTCTCCCTGGGCTAAAGTCAACACACCTGCAAGCCTGGCTCCTCCCTGGGGCCTCTTCCAACTGCAGTCTAGATGAACCTGTGTCCTCGTCGGCTGTCACACCAATCTCCTGCTTCCAAGGTCACTTTATCACTCACTCACTCTGCATCCTTCTGGATGATTCTTCTGAGCCTATCAGACCAACACAGGTCATCTAGGACAATGTCCCCATCTGAAGGTGATTAAATCACACCTGAAAAGTCACTCACACTGTTCACAACAACACTCACAAGCTCTGGGGTTTCGAATGTGGAGGTCTATTACAAGAACATTTCTGGTTCTTTTTGTCAAATGATCAATGATACTTTAAAGACATGTATAGATGTTCATATAATCCACATGTTTTACCCACTTAGAGGCTATTTCCAGGGCTCTTCATTCCTTTTTAGAAACAGATTTTCTCACCCACTATCTTCCTTTTGCTTTTGAAAGGAAGATGCTATTTCTCATAGTGCATCCTGCACGTGGGGAGGTTTTCCAGCTTTGGTGGAATAGAAAGTCTGTATTTCACAATGACTTTCGGAAGATAATTCTGCTGGGTATAGAATTTTATGTTAGCAGACTTCTCTCTTTCAGTACTCTAAGAAACTGCTCCACCCCTTTATCTGCTGGCACTGCCTTTAATGAGCAACACGCTGTAATTATCTGTATATCTGTCTTTAATCACCTGGCTATTTTTTTTTGGATTTTATCTTTACTCCTGCTTCTGTATCACATTCATTGATTCATTTATGTGCATGTATGCGCATGTGCCCATGTGTGGTAGCACATGTGGGAGTAGGTTCTCTCCTACCAGTGTGGGTCACGGGGACAGAATTCAGGTCATAGGCCTTAGCAGCAAGCTCCTTTACCTGCTGAACTTTCTTGCTGGTGCCTGTTACTATATTTAAATGTTTTGATCATGATGAATGTTGGTCCAGATTTCCTTGTTTCTTGTATTTAAATTTCACTGACCTTCTTTGACCTGTGGCCTGAACATTTTCATCAAATTTGACTTGTGTTCAGTCCCCCCCCCCCCCCCCCCCGGCTTGGTGTTTCATTTTTAAATAGTTTTGGTTGCTTTGTGTTCAAACTTACTAACTCCCTCTTCTATAATGTCTAATTTGCTATCACTCTTGCCCAGGAGATCCTTCATCTAAGACTGTGCAGGATTCTATTCCAGAAGTTCCAGGTAGACACCATTCCCATAATCCCTGTGTGTGTTTAATATGGCCTATTGTAATTGTGCTTCTAGTGTCCTTGGCATGGGTAACTGTACTATTTGTGTCATTCCTAGGTCAGTGTTTATTGACTCTCCCTCAAGATGGGGGCATTTTCCTGCTTTGCATGTCCGTCAGTTTTTTAGTTGATAGTGGACGTGGTAGTTGTAGCTTTCGAGTAATAAGTAGTTCTGTATTTCTATTACCTGAATTTTGTTCTGAAACTTGGTAAATCTTAAATTTTAAAAATTGTGTGTGATGTACGTATATATCATGTGCGCACATGTGCAAAATCCAGAGACCAGCCTGTCTCTGTGCCCTTCCCCGCCCCCCAGCACTGGGGTTATAGACACACGCTGCCACATCTGGCTTTTATGTGTGTAATGGGGAACCAAATGCAGATCCTCGGGCTTGCAGGACAAACAACTCACTGACTGAGTCACCTGCCCAGTCACACAAATTGATCACAAGTTTGATCTGAGATAAGATCAAACTTATAAGGTGGGACTAGAACAGCATTTTAGTGGAAGGCTGCTATAGCACCGTTTCTGAAACAGAACCCTGTGTCGTCTACCTGATGCCTACAAGAGCTCCTGAGATTCTCCCTCTGAGATTCTCCCTCAAACTCTTTAGGACAGCTAATTGCCTTGCCTTGGGCAGTGTTTTCACACTAAGCTGAGTAGTCAAGGGGGACCCGCTGTAGTTTTCTAAGGTTCTCTGTGTATCTGTTGTGGTTCAAATACAAATCATCTCCCACAGGCTCGTGTCTGAACACCTGGTCCACAGATGGTAGCCTTGCTCTGGGAAGTTGTGGAACTTTGGGGATACATAGCAAAAGTAAATTGTTACAGGAGGGTCTTGAAGGTTACACCCACCTCTGATATATAACTCAACAGTTTTGCTTCCTGATCCACCAGCATGTGAAGAGCTAATGCCTCATGCTCCTGCTACCACGAACGGGTGATTCTCCCACAGGTTGTTTCTGTGGGGGCATTTTGTCCCAGTGAGTCCGCACACTCTTAGAAGGCTGGTCTCCTACGGAACCACTGCAGCCCTCTCGGGTTCTCCTTCTATGTGCTGCAGACTGAGGGCGGTCCAGGCCACAGGTGAGCGGAGCCATGGGGCTCCTCCATCTCCTTCAGATCTCTCAGTCATTGAAGGCCTTGGCTGTTTGACAGCCAACGTCCTGAAAGCTCACCATTTCATGTTTTGTCTCAATTATTGCAGCTGGGAGAGGGAGCAGCCAGTTAAAAAGCAGTAACCATATGGAAGCAGGGCTTCTTGAGGGGGTCGGGAAAGGCGACGAGACTATAATCTCCACAGGGTGACGGGGCAGGCCTCATGGAGAAGGTAGCATGTGAAAACTCAAAAATGAGAGAATGAGTCTTTCGGATCACCGAGATAGAGATCTAGATGCCAGGTAGAGGGAGGAGCCCCGAGCAGCTGGCTGTGTCTTTGCCATGAGCCTTCTGGTGGGCTCCAGAGAGAGCAGGAAGGCCAGGCCAGAATAGAGGAGGTGACCTGGACCTAGAGAATGGGGTGGGGAGAGAGCGGTGAGAGAGCACCCAGCAGCCCTTAGCTTATGCTCCAGGAAGGACAAAGGACAGACATGGATGCAAACTTCTGCACGACTGGACGTTGCCAGAGCACAGACTCTGAAGCAGGGAGAGGCAGACTAAGGACATGGTGAGCTAGAGTCCGGTCATGAGGCTGTTCCGGTGTGCATCTGACGAGAGGGATGTAGCCAGGGCCAGGGCACCATGCCCCAAGTTGCCAGCATTCCAGGTATCCCAGAGAGGCATTCTGCCATGTGTTCCCTGAAGTGTAGGAGTGGTACTGGGACATGTTGTATGGTGTCAACACTCACTGTCAGCTCACTTCTAGAATCCCCTAAAAAAAATCACTAAATCACCAGAGGGGATGACGACCAGTGTTAGCTGTGGCTAGCAGCCACCCAAGTGTCTGCCTCTAGGCTACCCTTTCCCTCTGCTCACATGTAGTCACTTGTCTAGAGACTGGGGCTAGAAGAGGTTGATTTATTTTGATCTATTAATGATGACTCTGTTAAGGAAAATGCTTTCAGTGAACACGAGCCGTGGCTGTTGGCTAGCTGGAGGAATCCATGTGGTGTCTCAACAGAACTTACAAATGGGCCATCTTCAGGGTGTTCATGGGGACTTTCAGCTTCTAGGTCAATGGTTCTCAACCTGTGGGTCACAACCCCTTTGGGGATCACATATCAGATATCCTGCATATCAGATACTTACAACATTATGATTCATAACAGTAGCCAAATTCCAGCTATGAAGTAGCAACAAAATAATTTTGTGGCTGGTGTCAGCACAACATGAAGAACTGTATTAAAGGGTCACAGCATGAGGAGGGTTGAGAACCCTCTCTAGAAGAAGGCAGCTGTAATGCAGGGCTAATCTTTCTAACTGTCCTCTGAAAGAAGGATGCTAAGGAGCTGAGAGAATCCCAGGTGGCCTGTCTCCTGGGGTCTGTCTTCCAACTACACCAGTCTTCCTGGCTCCCCCAGTAGGGGGCGTCTATGCTTCTCTTCCTGCTCTGTTTCCTCACCTGCTAAAGTTGAGTTCAAAAGCTTCTGCCTGGAGTATAGCAGTCAGGGCTGCATGTGACAGTCCCAGGAAAGCATCCAACCTGGAAAACTGTGAATCCCCAAACATGTGTGTCCCTCCATGGCACCTTATCCTGTGTGGTCGTTTGAATAGGAATGCCCCCACAAACTCATGTGTTTGGATGCTTGGCCCATAGGGAGTGGCACTATTAAGAGGTGTGGCCTTGTTAGAGGAAGTATGACGCAGTGTGGGTAAGCTTTGAGGTCCCTATGTTCAAACTATGCCCAGTGTGGGACTCAGTTCACTTCCTGTTGACACTGCCATGCTTCCCACCATGATGCGAATGGACAAGACCTCTGAAACTGTAAGCCACCCCAATTAAATGTAGTCCTTTCTAAGAGTTACTGTGGTCATGGTGTCTCTTCACAGCAATAGAAACCCTCACAAAGACAGCTGTGCAATTACCTCACCCCTGGACAGGAATGGCAGGAGATGAGGAGATGGCGTCTGTCTAGTCCCCAACTCACCCAATTCTACACTGGCTGGGCAGCTTTGCCTGACCACTTTGCCCCACTTGCCCTGGGGCAAACCCCTCAGGAGACAAAGTGTCACCATGTTGAGGTCTTTGCTGGACATTTTCTCCTTCTCTACTCCAGGGGCCTGGAACCATTCTGTTCCTCCTAAGACTCCAGCATTCTCCCCAGGACCTACCTATGTGGTCTTCACACTGTCTTCATCAAGAGTCCCCAGAAACCTGCTCTCTCTTTACTCTCCAATTCACTCTAGTGACTGGAGGCTGGCCATAGGCACTTGGCTATAGTAATAGTAACAACAGCCTTAAGCATGAATCCACGAAGTGGCTGATGGTGAGCATCAGGTACCATGAGGAGCTGGGGACAATGGAGTCCTGGGACTGATCACATCAGTCAGGCATGGAGGGGCCTTTGTTGGAGAGAGGATTCAGGACCACATTTTGGTAGATGCTCTTGGAAGAGCCAGCTCATAGTCAGCATTAGCCTGGCTCTGAGGTGATGTTTTTCTGTGCCCCTAAAATGGTAGGCAGCACCCAGCTGAGGGATGTTGGCTCAATGTCCTGAACCAATTCACATTTAAACATGAAGCAGCCAAGAGGAATCATAGCATCTCTGGTGTCTCTGAGAATCCCCTCCCCTCCCCAGCCCCATCCCTGGGGACTTCATTCTGGAGGTAGCCTCTATGTAGCTGTTAGCTTTGGGGTTGGGCCTGCCCTGAGTTCCTGTATCTGGAGACTGGCCAGTCTATTGTGTTATCTTCCTTGGGACTGCATGCTATCCTGAGCCCAGGCCTTCAACAAATATCCCAGACTGCATTGTGGGGGCTCCTGAGCTTCATACGTCCCTAGCCACGTCTGTTTCTATCCCAGGCGATCCACTTGCTACTCAAGCCAAGCCTCACTGCCAAGCACCACCTGGACCACCAGCTTCTCTAGCATGTTTCTGGTGTCGGGACCACTCTTACCTCTCACACAGTAGCCATACACATGGCAAATGTCCTGTCCCAGGTCCTAGCACAGTCCTCTTGGCATTTTCCATACACAGAACTGGCCAAGCCCTAGGCTCACTGTTTGTAGCGTACTGAGCAAATCTGCATGGTGGGGGTGACCAGATTTGGCTCCAAGTCCTTGCACTGCTACCTATACCATAATCAAACCATTGGCATGATAACGGAGCTTGATTTGGAAGTATTGTCTACAACCAGGAGGTAGATTCTAGAGAGTTCTGGTGAGGACTAGTGGAGCTCATGCAGGCTAGGGCTTTAGGCTCAATCAAATGGGTGCTGGTCAATAAGTGCTGTTTGTGCATTATTATTATTATAAAATCAACATGTCACTTATTAAATTCTCTCCATCTGATAACTTCCAGTGTGAACCAGTTTTTAGCTTGCTTCCTAGTTAACTAGGCAGGGTTTGATATCAGGCGACATTACACCATGTCTAAGAAGTGTGACTAGATTTCCTTTGTCCTAAAGATTTCATGCTAAAACACCAGTCTACTAGTGTGAGTATCCCCAAAGTATCCCCTTCAGAGTGACCCATGTGCAGGGCTGTAAATGGATAGATGCTTGCAAAAGCATGTGCTAGTATCTTCACAGTTGGTTATATGGGGCACACCTGTACAAGTACCTGTGAGGATGTGTGCACACTCTCATGCCTATGCATAAACACAGTCACACTCATGTCTATGTCTGAGATACCCATGACGTTCAGCAGAATCCAGACCTGCAGAGGGGCTGCTGGGCTGTGTGTCTTCCTACGTCTGCCCTTCCCTGGCTGCTTACCTCCATGTTTCTGCAGAAGGTAGCATTGGTGCCAAACAGGATCTGGCACTGCTCATTGGCGCTGTAGTGCATGCCTGGCAGCTTGTATGGAAGACGCAGGGCGTGCTGACTCCTGGGGTCAGTGATCAGTAAACAGGTACTGACTTTGGATCTGAAAAAGTCAAGAAGCAGATCAGTCTCCAAATGAAGTAGCGTGTCTTTGTTCTGGTTTTTCAGTCTCCGAGAAGGATGTGCCTCGGATGATTCATGGGACAAGGGCCTTGGCACTGGACACCCAGGTTACCCTTTTGGGGTGTGTGTATGTGTGTGTGTGTGTGTGTGTGTGTTCCTTTATTATATGGCGAAATGTAGGCCTGAAGTTCTGCTCTGAAGACAATGCAGAACTGACCGCTTGGTAGGGTCATAGATACTGCTCTGATGAAGCAAGTGAGCTTTCTTAGGGGAGTTTGATAAAAATTTCTTTTTAAATTAGAATACTCTGAATTTCCTTAGAATATGGCTTTGAGCAAAAGTTGCCATAGACAAAAAATAACACAAGTTAAGGTTGTTTTGTTTTAAATAAACTCAAAGTTATGGTTTCTGACACCATGGAGTCTCTTTGAGGGACTACTGGGCTAAAGCAAGTACGCCAGTCTTGATGTCTCACTTGGTCAAATAAATCTCCTGCTATTGCAGAAGGCAAGTTAGGGACTCACTCTGACAAGAACTGCCGGGTTTCAACTGGGAAGGGAATGTTCATTTACAATGGGAGATACATTTCTTGAATGGGCCTCTGTTAGGAGATAAAATGCTCAATGCTTTTATTTCCTATCCTTAAAGCAAGGCAAATGAAACCAGACACTTCCCAAACCCTTGAAGAAAGGATTTAATGCATGCACATATATATACATACACACAGCTGAGGCTAGTCCACAGATCCCAGGCTCAGCCACAGCCATTTGTTATTAATGGGACCAGAGCTGTGCACCTGGGCAAATGTACAGCATCCCGTCTTGTCACTCTGCCCCTTCAGGGTGATATGGAGTAACATCAGTGGCTCACAACATTGTATTAGGAGTCTGTGATTACAGTCAGTGGAAGCAGACTATCTTAAAACCAGTAAGTTCATTTCTAATCCTATTTACTGAACCCTTTTTTCATCCGTAGGAAACATGAAGAGAATCCTTTAACTATTGCAACCCACATTCCCCGGGTCCTGTCAAAGAGAGCTGGTCTGTCAAACTCAACCCGCCAGTGAGACTCACTGATTCATTTCTATTTCCACTCCATGTGGATTAACACAACAAAGTAGGGAAGCAATCAGGACCCATAAATCAATACTGTAAATAAAGCCCTAAGATCAGACACCAACGGGTCAACAGGGACCATGGACATGCTTACTTTTTTTTGTTTTTTGTTTTTTGAGACAGGGTTTCTCTGTGTAGTTTTGGTGCCTGTCCTGGATCTCGCTCTGTAGACCAGGCTGGCCTTGAACTCAGAGATCCACCTGACTCTGCCTTCCGAGTGCTGGGATTAAAGGTATGCGCCACCACCATCAGGCTGGATATACTTACTTTAACAAGGGTCTAAAACCAAACTGTTCCACAGAAATCAGAGAACTGAGAAGTAGAGACATTCTCTAGGGAGACTGGGCTAGTGAGAAGCACATCCCTTCCCCCATAAAGGAGGGAAGTGTGTAAACCCACCCCCAGCTAATTCACTCCCTTCAAGGGAAGCAGCTTCAGCAAGTAGCAGGTTCTCAGTTCTACAGCAGCTAGGTTGTCCCTACAGTGGTGTCCACTCGTGGTCACAGACTGGCGGAGAAGTGCAAGACAGAGGCACTAGGTTGATATTTCATTCAACCAATCATTTAAT
>CABHPH010145140.1:0-27294 GCA_902168325.1 Peromyscus nudipes | reverse complement strand
ACAGAATGATTCAAGGACTTACTTAAGAAAGTTCTCGAGGTCATCTCGACTACAGGATGACCAAGAGAGGTCGCTAGGGTTCCGGCCTTTCACCCACTCTCCTGACATGATGTGCGAACGGCCAGCACAAGATGAGTGGTCATCGTCGTGGTTCATTCCCAGGCTGTTCAGAGAGAAAGAGAAAGAGTGTGGGATGCTATGCCCCATGTATCTCATTTCTAGGTCCTGGGTCAAGTTCAATCAAGTTTAAAGTACAAGAAGGTGATATAGGGTGATAATGTTCTCACACTACAGACCACAGTCAGTTTATACAGAAACTGAGGTGGTTTGATTACAGAGTGTCTGAAGACTGAGCAAAAAGAATTAATGATGAGTGAATGAATGAATTCTTAATTGTGATAATTAATGACAAGTATGACAGTTAATAAAATCCAAGATAGTTAATCAAGTCTCATCTTCTGATGAGATGACCTGATATCTCACACTAAGTATCATTCTGTTGGTGAGCCACACTCTGCTGAGAGCCAGTGGACAACACCGGAGACTGAATTACTGAAGTCTGTGTTTGCTATCTTTCAGCTTCCCCATGTTTTCGCTGGTTTACTAAAAAAAACTTCTCCATCCACAAGAAACACGAGAAGACCCAGAATGACCCCATGTCTCATCAGCCCATGTTCCCTGGGTACCATCAGGCACTATAGTCCTGCCACCTTCCAACTGTACCCGAGGAACTTTGCGAGGCACCTCTAGATGGGAGTCTGACCAGACACTGACCTGAATGAACAGCGACCTTAGTTTACCCATATGCCTACAGTGGAGTGAGCTAAGGTGCAGAGCACACAAGCTTGGCTGGCCCACAGCTTGTGGACAATGATTTCCAGGACAGAAACCAGGTGACTTGAGGAAACCATTTTGTTGTTGTTTGTTTTGTTTTGTTTTGGGGGGGGTTGGTAGTAATTACAGTGAAAAAACAGAACCACGCATTTTGATTCATTCGAAAATATTAGATGTTTCTCAAGTGCCAGGGAATGTGTCAGAGGGAGATGGAATGGACGAAAGTTGTCATCCCTAACTCAGGTCACCACAGCCTGGGAGAGGAGATCATGATAAGCAGGGGTTTTCGATGCTTTCCCCGAGCCCCAGTTTCTTACTTTCCTCAAACATCTTTTACCTCCTCTCAATATCCCCATTTGCTCTTTCATGCTGAGGTCTCCCCAGCAGATCACACTATGCTTTCTGCATCCCATTAGGCACCTCCACACATTTGCCTGTGTAGATCTGTCTTGGCCCAGCCAAAGCCATATCCTCTGGAGAACGCACTGCCTGGTGCTCAGGCATCCTGAGTCTTGGGCTAGCATGCCGTATCCATCTGTTTCCACTAGTTAAGGATAGTTGACTGTATTCTCCAACCTTCACATGCCAGTGATACCCATTACCTCATACATGGGACTTCACGGTGTATTAATCAATGAAATATGCAGGTGAAGGCAAAGTTGTTTCCATGAAAACTAATGTGGCTATTAACTAAAATACATGTCTACCATGATCTATGGGCAGAACAGTAAAAGATGAAGAATAAATCCCACACATCTGA
The DNA here is from genome assembly GCA_902168325.1 of Peromyscus nudipes. Taxonomy (NCBI): domain Eukaryota; kingdom Metazoa; phylum Chordata; class Mammalia; order Rodentia; family Cricetidae; genus Peromyscus; species Peromyscus nudipes. Next base: position 25,700 of record CABHPH010145140.1, on the reverse strand, counting down.
TCCCAGACTGCTTCATGGGAGGCTTTACCTTCCTGCTACATATAGAAATGTGTATACTAAAGAGATTGGAGAGACTGCAGCGGTAACTTGGTGGTAGAACCCTGGCTTAGCACACATAAGTTCTTAGGTTCAATGAGGTGACAGGGAGGAAAGAACAAGGAAAGGATATGTCTTAGGGCTTCTACACTGTGAAGAGGCACCATGACCACGACACCTCTTCTAAAGGAAAACATTTCCTTGGGGCTCGCTTACACTTCAGAGGTTCAATCCATTATTATCATGGTGGGACATGGTGGTGTGCAGGCTGACATGGTGCTGGAGCAGACCTAGTGCTGGAGAAGTAGCTGAGAGTTCTATATCTTGCAAGCAACAGGAAGTGGTCTGTCTCACTGGCTGTGGCTTGAGCATATATGAGCCCTCAAAGCCCGCCCCCACAGTGACACACTTCCTCCAACAAGACCACACCCACTCCAACAAAGCCACACCTCCTAATAGAGCCACTCCCTTTGGGGGTCATTTTCTTTCAAACCACTCAGGATGAAAGGAAGGGGAGGAAACTGGATTTCCACTTGCATTAGGAGTGTGCTAGCAGGAAGGAAGTTGATAATGTCCCAGTGGGCAGATGCCCTTACCAGAGAGACTTGCCTCTCAATCACAAAATTGGAAAACAAACAAACAAACAAATAAACAAGAACTGTTTATGATATATTGAAACAGTTGTTACTAAACTATAACACAGTCTACATGTTTATAAAGTTTAGGTTAAATTGTTTAAAGCACCTAAGCATAATACTTTGATGTTTCTCCACCTGGACCAGTTTTTCCAGTTAACTGGTCAGCCGGCCAGCTTGTATTGGACCAAAGAGCCAGCACTGCTTTCTCCTGCTGTCGGCTTCTGTCCCTCACAGCAGTGCTCTTCACAGAGCTCTGGAGCCTCTCATGGGGGTTCTCCTGACCCCGCCCTCCACACAGTTTCTCAGCAGGACTGGCCTCCAGCAAGCTCAGATAAATATTTACCAAATGGATTATCTGTTTGATGCTGCACAATGTGCCCCAAATATCAGACACCTCATATTTGTGACAGGTGTGAAATTATTTCAATAGCAGGCAGACAGCTCACAGGATGAGAACCATCTCTGCTTGGATAATTACCATCTACTCTTCCCGGGTGGGTATCACTCTCCCAAACGTTAAGGGTCAAAGGAAGACCTAGGAAATGATTGAGTAATTTGCTCCAATGAGGCAATTTAGATATACTACTACAGTCATTTGGATGTATAAAGTGAGTTCTATCTTTCTTTCAATGCAACTGTTCTCTTTTCTTTTCTTTTTAAAATAATTCTTTTCTTTTTGGTGGGCAAAAGAAAACATTTATTTATATGTCAATATATGGGAAAACAACTTTCAAATAAAGTTTCACATAATAGGCTTACTTCTTTTTGAGGTAATCTTTTTATGTTTTTGAGACACAGTCTCATTTTATAGCACTCACTGGCCTAGAACTCACTATATAGATCAGTTCTGACCTTGAACTCACAGAGATTCACCCACCTCTGTCTCTCAAGCACTGGGATTAAAGGTGTGTACCACTGCACTCTGCCTAAAATCAGTGACTTGAAACAATTTTATTTTGTGGTTGCGCCCAGGGCCTTGCACATGGTAGGCAAACATTGTACTATGGAGCCACATCCTTTCTGAAAACAGGAATGCTCCCTCAAGAGGCAAAAATGTTCCTTTCTCTCTGGCTCATGTTCTCCAAGTATTTTCCTTCATTGCTCTGTAAAGGCTATGCATCTGTCTTCTCGCTTCCAGTGACAAGAGCATGTTCAAGAGAGGGAACTTGGTATGTGATGTAGACTAGTACTCTGGGGACTAACTTAGGGGCTCCGACTGCCTAACTCACTTGCCTCTGACACATAAGACCCCACTCTCGTGGCATGACCCCAAGGAAAGAACATCTTGCCAGTTACAACATGAAGAATGTGGCAACTATTACCACACTGGACATCTCTCAACTACACAGTCTTGCCTTATTTTCAGAAATGGTTAAATCCCTCTGGGAACCTCAACTCTGCCTATAGGAATTCTCTACAGCCTCTCTCCTATCCCTCTGTCAATAATCAGCCAAAAGCAGTGGCATCTTCTACCTCATGTACTGGGCCACAGTCCTATGGAGACCCAACACACCAGGTAACCTGCTCTACCTTCGCCTTCTGTCAATCCCCACTCATCCTCCCCAGCAGGCATCTCCCAAGCAGCCACCAGAAGAATTTTCTTTTCTCTCTTTCTTTTCTTTCTTTTTTTTTTAAACAATTAATGTTATTGGAAAGAAGTTGCAAATAAAAACAATCACACAGAAAGATTAGCCAGACCCAAAGTTTATATATCTCAATGAACTTCTATAGAGATAATTCTACTATTTGGCCCAGCTATTTTACTCTAGGGCATATACCCAAAGAAATTCATATCTTACAATAGAGGTATTTGCACACCATGTTTACTGTTGCTTTATTCAAAGAAATGGAGCCAACCCAGTTGGTCTCCAACAAAGGAATAGATAATGAAAATCTGATACATAAAGAAAATGGAATACTTAGCTCTAAAGAAAATTAAAATTACAAAATTTCAGGAAAATGAATGGTGAATGGACTTAGAATGTATATAATATTAATTGAGGCCATACAATCTCAGAAAGAAAAAAAGTACATGTTCTCTCTCATATACAGATCCTACCTATAACATATATGCAAAAAAATGATCATGTGGGTTTAGTATAACATATAGAAAGGAGAACAAGACAGTGTAGATTAGATAACGGAACAAATGATGCAGACGATGAACGTATAGGTCATAGAAGAGGATAGAAAGGTAATCGGTTTCCTAATTTTAACTCTCATGAATTTCTTGTCATTGTTGTTGTTGTGTGGTGGATAAGTGCATAAAAATATATTTGACAGTAGATGGGTTTTCAAGCAAGGATACTGTTTGGGAATACCACCAAGAAGAGCTGAACCCTTGATCTCAACCGGGAAGAAGTTTAAGCCCAGGAGCACATCTAACTCTCCTATGGTGATTAAGTCAGCTATAAATGGAAAGAGGTTCCTTGACCCTCACTATCCGATGGTCCTGGCCACAGAACCTGGACCCTCAGGAGATACACAGGATGGCTACACAAGCACTCAGAGACCTTGATGGTGCTGTTCACAAAGCCATACTCCCCACAGCATCTTTCTCTCCAAGAGCAGGCCACTTGTGAACATTTCCCTCTGCTGGCCCTTAGCAGTGGCCTTCCAAAAGGAATGTTCGAGTCAGCAGGGCCAGCCAAGAGTGGGATTCTTGGCTTTCTGGGGCTCGTGTCTAATATAGCTCACGCTTCATCTGGTTTGAAAGGTTCAAATGCTAAGTAAGTGTCCTACAGTTAGATGAACTGGTGGTGGGCGGGTGTCCTGTTCCTTGAGGTTTCTATAAACTACTGTTTAGGTTATTTTTAGTTTAAATTAAAGATTACCTGACTGAAAATTCCATGTTATTTTAGGGTTGTGTTCCAGGGCATGTATTATTTCTGGCAATGTTATATTTAACGGAAATGTGCAGCATTAAGCACACAGTCATGTTAACTCTAAATGACTGGGAGGTCAAGGGCACACATGGGCCTCATGTCACATGTATTAGACACCATAATAACTTAATGACTTTGGATGGATCTTATCTTAAACAAAATAGCACACCTCTTCTGGATTTGCTACAAGAAATCTCAAAGCCTGCCATGGAGGGAGTCAAGAAAGAACTCCCACAATGCACCACACCACTCACCTCTACTGAAGACTGAAGATGCTGAAGATGGCTAGGGGGTTTTAGACTCTGTCATGTTGGAAGCTTTGGATTCAGCTGGCTCTGAGCTGACCTGTCTTTCAAAAGCTCTTGGATTTTGATGAAAGGGAACAGGGGAACAGGAGTCAGGTCTGGCCTTTCCTCAAAACTGTCTTGGCTGGTTTGGGGAAATGAATGTTTGAGGTGAGTTGAAGAGCCCAGGGAATAGCTCCATCATAGGGATCAACAGTGTATTGCTGTTACTTGCTATAATGGGTAACATCACGGTAGGTAAAAATGGGTAATATATGCATAACATATACTGCCTCTCTCAATGAACCAGTCAGGCAATGACAGAAGACACGAGGTATATGAGTCATGTCTAGATCTGTGTGCCTCTGCTTCTATATTACACTTACATACACATGTATGACACTCAGAGCAGGTGGGCTTTAACTCTACCTTACCAAACTTCACTGATTATGTTGAGACAGAGAAAAGGGTAAAAAGACATCACAAAGCATGGAGGACCTGCCCCCTCTCCTAGCAACACCCCTGTACCTCAGTTTCCTCATCCCTGACTAGACAGGGGTAGCCATACCTAGCTAGTCATTCACTGTGGACCTGTCAAATGCTTTCTACACATAGCCCTGAAATGCTAGGCACATGGAATACACATTCTAAAGCAGCATTTTCAACCTGCGACTTAAGAGGGTTCACATATCAGATATCCTGCATATCAGATGTTTACATTGCGGTACATACAAGTAGGAAAATTACAGTTACAAAGTAGCAACAAAATAATTTTAAGGTTGGGGATCACCCCTGAGACAATGACTTTATTCATTTTAGGCACATTCATCTATGAGAGTGAAGGAGTTAAACAGCCTCCGAGCTGCCTACTAAGGTGCCCTGAGGGCGTTATGAAACAGGGGACGAATACTTTAACTTAGAAGAAATGATCAAGGTGAGGCTAAGAGATGGCTCAGTGGGTAAAGTACTTGCTGCGTCAGCATGAGGACCCAAATTTAAATTCAGAGCACTCGTGCAAAAGCTGGGACGGCTATGCACCTGCAACTCCAGCGGGTGGGAGGGCAGGGGGATGCCTAGGGCTTTGCTGAGTAGCCAACATAGCTAAAACAACAACAACAACAAAAACAACAACAACAACATCAAGCAACAGGTTCAGTGAGAGACTCTGTCTTACAAGAATAAAGTGAAAAGAAACAGAACAGGGCACTAGACATCTTCCTCTGGCCTTGTGCACAAGCATGTACATAGGTGCATGCATGCCCGTGTGTGTGTGTGTGTGTGTGTGTGTGTGTGTGTGTGTGTGCGCGCGCGCGCGCGCGCGCGCGTGTGCGCGTGTGCGTGTGCGTGTGTGTGTGCGTGTGCATGATTACGATAAACTGGCTTCATATCATTCTCGATTAGTTTCAAGTCCACCTAGATCTAGCAACTCTGATTCCCAAGAAGCTTAGATTTAACCCCCACCCCCACAATAGTAACTGCTAGATCTCTCAGCCAATGGGAAAGGGGCTGGTATGTGATGCCGGTTAATTTGTTAATTACCAAAAACTCAGAATGTGATGGAGATCTAAAGGCTACCAAGAGGCATAAGATGGAACCCGCCCCTTACCCCCAGTAGCTTCCAGATTCTGTGCCCCCCTGGTTGGTGCAGCCTTTTAATGGGCAAGGGAGTCCAGACCCCAGCATTTCCTGTCTCTTCAAAGGCCGGCTAAGAGGGGGATTAGCAGACAGCGGGAGGGTGGCAGAAGGGGAGGAACCTAGCGCCTCCCAAAGTTCAAAGGCCTGTTGGGGACATCAAAGGGCACAGGACGCTCTAGGCAGTAGCAATCCTAAGGACAGGGGACTTCCTGTTCCTAATGACTATCACCCCCTTGCCTTTTATGAAACCAGTCCCCAGGGGGTCTTTATTGACTCATTATTTGGACTCTACCTTTTCCATCCAGTCAGGGAGGTGGGGAAGGAGTGGGAACCAGAATAATATATTTGTCCAGCCCCTTCCAGAGCTGAGAAGTGCTCATCATAGGGCACAGAGCAACCTCAGCCCCTTCACGATTCCCACAGCATGCCAGTGTCCAGGGCTTTGGTTCATGCCTTTGGCTCACGTGGAGCCCAGTCCCATTCTGAGCGCAGTTTACAGGTCTTTTTCTCTTTAAAGTGGCTGTTCATCCTTGAGGCCAAGGAATGTCCCTGAACTCTGACCATCACAGTCCTTCTCTCCATGACTCTTGGAGTCACCCCGAAGGGCAGGACTTGTTATTCTGTTTTATATTTTCAACAGCTCAGAAACTTCTGACAGCCTGGCCCAGAGCTAACCACACAGAGAAACTGGTAAGTATTGGCAAACTGATGGCATGCATGAACTCATGAAAAACAAAGCAACCTGTCTAGATCCCAGGGTTTCTCTGAAAGGGTTTTGCTCTCCTGGGGTGCTATTCACTTTGCCTGTGTTCCTGAAGTAGCTGGGTATTTCCTAGAGTCACCACACCAAAGACTCCAGGGAAGACACTTATCCAGGTTATGTAGGTAGGTCAAAAGCCACAGTTCCAAGCCGGGGTGGGGGTGGGGGTGGGTGGTGGGTTGGGGGTGGTGGGGGGGGGGGGGGGACACGCTATGTCCCTTCAAGGTTCTGTTCTATATGGTTCTCAATTCTTATGGCTTTCAATGAGTGAGTTTATTAAATATGTAGCAGGCCAATGAAAGAGAGACAGACAGACAGAGAGAGACAGAGAGAGACAGAGAGAGAGAGAGAGAGAGAGGTGATAGATAGATGATAGATAGATAGATAGATAGATAGATAGATAGATAGACAGATGATAGATAGATAGATAACCAACCAGCTAGTCAGACAAGATAGCAAAACATTATCAACTTGGGTGCTCAAAACACCCAGCCCAGCAGGAACCAACTGAGCTCTCCCTCCATGGATAAGCTTCCCATGGGCCGAACTTTCCACCCTCCTTTCCCACAGCAGGCACATTTATATCATGGAATAAACAATAGCAACCCCTGTTCTAGCTGTTCACAAGAACACAGCATTTTCACTCTTCGGCTGTTGGGTTGCTCTGTCCTTTGTCACAGAGTTAGGGATTAGACCATCCCCAGACAAAGGGGCTTGGAGGACACTTGACATAAACATGTGTGAGTCTGAAATGGGGGGTTACCCCACTTCCAGAGCCAGGTTCTCAGGGGGCTCAAGCAGCACATTTATCAATATAAATGTATGTTACAGGCTCAAAGCAGCCTAATGAAGCTTACAACCAGGGAGATGGTCCAAAATTTGAAAGGCAAATTCTAGAATCAGAAGACCAAGAAAGACCCCATTCAGTTTCTATACAGCATGGGCTGAAATGTGGCTGCACAGTGGAATCTTCTAGAAAGCCCAAAGAAACACTGGTGTCTTGCTCCTACAGTCTGAATTTCTGACTTCATTGGCATGAGGCATGACCTCAACATCTGGATGCTTATGTATTCCCAGGTAGTTCTAACACCTAGAAGTCTGAGGACCACTGCCATAGTGTAGACCAGTTGATAACCAAACTTCAGCATACTTTAGATCACTTCGTCAAAACCAAAACTCAGAGTGATCTTCCTTTCCAACCAGAAAACCAAATTTTTGGGTGAAACCAGAGAAGTCAGTCATGTTGGCATATTCTGGATACACTCAAAAAAACCCGAATCCCTCTTCACCTCCACTCTGAGGTGACCATCTCTAAGAAGTGATGGTTGCAGTAATGACTAAACACTGCCACACACTGCTTGCTTCATGACCAGGAACAATCTGAGAGATGTAGCATCAGGCCCTTCTGCCATCATGCAAACACCACCACAGAGTGCGCACTCCACAAACTATGGAACCTTTCATCCTTTGTGATATATCCTTAGGGACCGTGGTCATATACATGGTGCCTTTTGTGACCCTTGACTAAAATTGTATGCATGTATGGCTATACTAGTTTGTGACTACACATTGCTCAAAAAATCTTGGACATTATAATATAGACTCATCATTTTTCTAAAACCAAGGGCTAGTTTGGCCTGGTGGTTAAGAGCACTTTGTTGCTCTTGCAGGGGACCTGGGTTCAATTCCCAGCACCTTCATGGTGGGTCATCGGTCACTCTAGTTCCAGGTGATCCAATACCCTCTTCTGACCTCCTCAGGTACCAGTCACACACAGAGTGCACATATATACATGCAGTAAAAATATCCATACCCAAAAAATAAAAAAATATAAAAAAATTAAACCAAGAGATCGTTTCTGACATTTCTAAGCAGTTGAAACTTTGGGGGCTTTATATTCTTTCCTCCTGCCTTAAGCAATACTTTTTATGGCTTAAAAATTTTCTCCACTTTCCCCAGTATAAATTACAACTTCTTGCAGTTAATCACTACTGCTTAGCTGGCATTCGACTTACAGGATAAAAATATATTCTTTTGGCTGACTTAACGATTGTGTACACAAGTTGTCCTCAAACCCTCTCTGAATTTTGGCTCAAAGCGACTATGGTGTTCTGAAGATGGAATGTGGTTTCAAGTAGCGCCAGGTCTTGCATAAGCGATAATTGATATTTTTACTAGCGGTAACTCTGTAGTTGATAATGGGTTATTAAAACAGGAAAGGGGCCCTGCCCACCAAGTCTCATCAAGATAGGAAAGGTGTTTCAGACAAAAAGCCTCCCAGGGCTGATACAGGGAGGTCCCTGGAGGAGGCCCCATAGCTCCCCAAATAAGACACTTCCAGGGCTAAAACAGAGAAGATGGTGCCCCCACGTCGCGGCACCTCTGCCTGTTCAGTTCCCTCCCCCTGCGGCTGCATGGCACCCCGTCCCCACGGGACTCAGCTCCACTAGTGCAGTGGAGTGCACTCACAGTCCAAGGGTGCTGCACCATCTCTGTCCTTTCTCTTCCAAAACAACCTTAACGCTCGCCTTGATTTAAACGTCTGTCAACTCGAATGACCAAAATCCGACAACTCTGGCAGGGCAGAGACTCACTGCTCTGAAGAAACGGCCTCCTGCCTTTATCTCGGGCCACCCCTCTTCACTCACGAGGCCAAAAGGTTTTCCTTCCACCCCAGGTAAACTTTCAGTGAGGTTTCACTGACTAAAGGGAGGGAAGGGACCACAGGTCAACAAACACTACCCCCTCTCCATGTTGAGATTGATTATCAAGAGAAGGGTTAGTTCTTCATGGAAATGGAACCGATGCTTCAACCACTAAGGGAAACTGAGCACAGACCAGTGACTGACTGGTGGGGACCAGTGAGAGAATGTGTGATGGAGAGTCTAACCTCAGGAGGGACATCAGGAGACTCGGTCACCTCTGAATGTTCACTGCCTTTGTCACTTGGTTCTGGGTCCTGTGGAATCAGTAGTCTCAGGCTTATCTTAATGTCCCATCATTGATGACGTCAGCTTGTTCGTGACACCCGTCTGTGTGAACGGCGCTTCTGGAACACACGGCGTTGCAGGGGAGATTTCCTTTGCTCCCCCGTGTCCTTTACCCTCCATTCCTAAGGCACGTTTGCTCCTGGCAATGTCACGGGCATATAAACATCCCTTTTGGGCAGACAAAGCTTTTTCTTTTTCAGGATACATCAAGTTATGGAACAGATTGACCTAGATACCCAAAAAGATAACACAACCACCTGCCAGACTTTGGCCTGACTTGGGATTCGTTCTGTAGAGCCTGCTGCCAGACCACGAGGCCAAACAAAATCACCAGATTCACACGAGGATGGGCCTCCTTCTTGAGTCAACCTCCATGTCCTGGGTTTCTTATAACAGAATTCTGAGGCTGGCTAACTTACAAAGAGCAGAGGTTTACTTGGGCTCATCATTCTGAAAGCCGAGAAGTCCAAGAGAGGGAAGACTCTTCCAGTTGGGGCTCCAACCTCTTCAACTCATGGTGGAAAGTAGACAGAAATTGGTTTATGCAGAAAACAGAAGAGGAGGTCACACACAGCCAGAGTGAACCATTCCTTGAGAAGGGCTCACACTTCAGTGTGTCCAATAAGGCCTTGCACACTGCATTTCTTACTAGCTATGGATAGGTGTCAATAGCTGGCTGAGTCCTGCAGGCCTTGGGCTCATCTTCCTGTTTCTGTCTCTCCTGATGGACATGCTCTGGGTTCCAAATGGTCTTGTGGTACCATAACTACAGCACACCCATCTACATCTAGAATGCACTTCAGGGAGGAGAGAGAGGAATCCAAAACCTAAAAGACCACAACTAGAAAGGCTTTCCAATGTCCACTGCTTTCCAATGCTCCACTTTGCTCCTGCAAAGGGAGTACCCTATTAAGAAGTATGAACGCAGCCTCCTCTCCACCTTCAAGTCTCCATTCACTTCTGCTATGGGGAAAAGTCAAGGAGGCTCTGAGCTCCCTGATGAACCAGGACCATGTGTCAATCCAGGCATCTTTCCAAAGCGAACTAAGTGCCACTTCCAGAATCATTCATCTGGGGCCAACTGGTCCCCACTGGAAGAAGTCCAGACCATGGCCGTGAATAGGGAATGGTGATTACTCCTGATGGGTAGATATGATGGGGGAGGGTAAGTGTTTCAAATGGAGGGGCACAGAGCAAGGGCTCTGGAGGTCTTGCTGTCACTGCGAGGGCAGGAGGACAATGATCATGACAGCCACTCACACCACTAAGCACGGATTCACAAATGTGGCTGCACATGAGAGTCACCTAATGAGTTTTGAAAAACACAGGTGCCCACCCCCTTGTACCTGTGAAAATTCCTAGTCAGTCTGCGGTGTGGCCTGAATAGTCTCTCAAGGCAATTCTCAATTTTCTTTTTTAAGAAAAAATCTTAAATTTAAAGTAGTCATAAATGCAACAAAAGTTGCAAATACAAACACATGCAGGTTCTATGCACCTTTGACTCGGCCTTCTCCGGTGACAACATCTTGCCTAGCTACGGTATAATGAAGATCAGAAATTTGAAACATCACATCGCACAGAACCTGTTCTGATTTTCCAGGAAGCTGTGCACTCTGTTGGGTACCTGGCTCGAGCTGAATACAATTTGAACAAATGCAGCCCTGTGTAATTATCACCACAATTGAAAAGTTTAAGTGTACCATCACCAACAGACTTCCCCTTTATGGGCTTACCTACACTTATCCTTTAAACCCTAACAACCATCAATCTCATCTTCATCTCTACAATTACGCTAGTTCACAGCTGTGATGTGAATGGAACCATGTACTGTCTATTCCTCTGAAAGGGAGCTTTTTTTTTAACATTCAGAATAATTTGAGGTTCATTTACGTTTCTGTGTGTATCTAGAATTCATGCACTTTTAATTGGTAGGTAGTAGTCCAGGAAATGGATGAACCACCGTTTAACTGTTTACCCATTGGAGGATTAGATAATTTTAGTTTGGGGGTAATTATGAAGACACCTGCTTTAACATACACATTCAAGATTCTAGGTGACAGAATCATCAGTTCTCTGGGGTGAATGCACAGGACTGTAACCATTGGGCTGTTCGGTAAGCTCCAGGATTTGAGATGGGGTCTCATGTATTCCAGACTGACCCTGAACTAGCTATGCAGTTGAAGACAGTCTTGAACTCCTGATCTTCCTGCTTCCTCTTCCCAAGAGCTTGGGCAGGTTTAGTTTTGAGAGACATCTCCAAACTGTTTTGTAGAGTAGCTCTATTCTTTTACAACTTCATCAGTTACGTAGGAGTGACTTGCGTTTCTGCAGCCTGGCCAGCACTCCATGTCACTCTTCTGACTATAGCCATCTAGTAGTGTGTGGTGATAGCACATCGTGGGTTGAGTCTGCATTGCCCCGTTAATGATGCTCAAACCATCCAAGCGCTTCCTCTCTGTCCACACGTCCCTGTCCTCTTCTGTGAAATGCTTGTTGGTGCCTTTCCACCACGTTCTCAGGACTGTTTGCAGTTTACCGTCACTTACTTTTACTGAAATGTGTAAACGTTCCTGTAACATCTTTAATACCATTAAAGAGCCTCTCACACAGCAAAGCTTTCAACACGGGTGCCTCCAACACTTTCTTTGGCTTGGATGGCGTTCCGTGAAAACCCAAGAACGCTTCGCCCAGCCGCAGCTTCCAGGCTTTCCTCCCTGCCTTATTTTCTGGAAGTTTAGTATTTTGCACTGAAGTGCATGATTCATTCTGAGCTAAGTTTGGGGGGAAAGTATAGCATTTATGTCAAGGTTCTTTTTTCTTCATCAATGGATGTCCGAATTTTGCAGCATTGTTTTTAAATGAAAAAGCCATTCACTCACTAACCAGAACTAAGTTACTTTTGTATTTATGTTAGAAACCAGGTATATTTGTGTGAATCTAATTCTGGGTTCCCTGGTACTCACTGAACTACATTTCTGTTACTTCAAGAGAATACTCAGCTACCAAGGGAGTGTCAGAACCAGGAGTGTGACATGTCCCCTCTAGTCATCATGTCCTCAAATGGTTTTGGTTACTCTAGGGCCCATCATGTTCCTTGAGAGTTTTGGAAGCACTTTCTTTATGTCCGCTAAAAATGGTGCTAACGTTTTGCTGAGAATGGCATTGAACCTACAGATCAACTCAGGGAGAACTGGCACCTCCACTGTGTTAAGTCTTCAATCCCAGAACACAGCAAGCCTCCTCTGGTCTACTGATCAGCATGTGACTTTCACCAGACAAATCCTGTATACGTCTCATTAGATGTGTAGGTTCTTTTCAACTTAGAAAGGTTAAGTCTTTGCTGTTCAGTGTATTCACTGTGGTTGTTTTGTTGATATTCTTGGAGAGCAGAGGACCGTCCCCCATGTTCCAAAATGATGTAGGTTGTTATCATGAACAGAAGACAATAGAAGTTAGATATAATGACAAATGAATTTTCTACATCAAATGATAGGATTTTCCTTCATTAGGCTATTGACATAGTATACAAATTGATGAACTGAAATTAAACCAACCTTGTGTACCTTAAATAAATCCCCTTGTCATGGCTTTGCATTTTTGTTCATTCTTCATTCATTCATTCATTCATTCACTCTCTCATACACACACACACACACAAAATTAGGTTTGATTTTCTAAAATTCTCTTGAGAGATATTAAGCTATATTTTTTCATATTTTAGTATCAGAGCAATAACAGTTTCTTACACTTAATTGGGAAATGTTCCTTCATTTTCTGTTTACTCTAAGACACTATATAAAATTGATAATTTCTCTTTGAGTATTTGGTAAAATTCTTCAGTGAAATCATCTTGGCCTGGAGATGTCTCAGTAGCTTTAGCTTATGTTTTTCGAGTTTTTAAAGGTTTTAAACTGATACATAAAAACTACAGGGGCCAGAGAGATGGCTCAGCTATGCATAAAACATTAGTCACTCAAACTTCATGACTGGATCTGACCCTTGAACTCCACCTGAAGAGCGGGGTGTTGTGGCATGCACCCATGATCCCAGCATTCCTATGCTGAGATGGAAGATGGAGACTTGAGGAGAGTCAGGCCAAAGCTCACAGGAGGCCTGGCCTGGAAGAAGCTGTACGGCAAGAGAAGACTAAGAGGGATTCTACCTCAGCCAAGTGAAGGGCAAGAATCGACTTCTGAACCTTGTCATCTGACCTCCTCCATGTGCACTGTGCCTCGTGCCTGCCCATGCACACTCGCATGCACGAAATAAAATTTAAAAATAGGTTCAAGTTTAAAATGCACGTATTAATGAGGTAACTGGGTATTTTGATGTATTCATTGTATACTACTTAGATCATATTAAACACATCTATAACATCTATAACTTCCAACTACAAATTCAAAATTCAACCGAAGAATGGATAAAGAAAATGTGGCACATGTACACAATGGAGTACTACTCAGCGGTAAAAAACAATGACATCATGAGGTTTGCAGGCAAATGGATGGAACTAGAAAATATGATTCTGAGTGAGGTAGCCCAGACTCAGAAGGACAAACATGGTATGTACTCACTCATAAGTGGATACTAGATGTAAAGCCAAGGATAACCAGACTACAACCCTCAGCTCTATAGAAGCTAGGTAACAAGGAGGACTCTAACAGGGACGCATGGATCACCCTGGCAAGGGGAAATAGATGAGATCTCCATGAGCAAACAGATGGTTAAGAGGGCAATGGAGGGTAGGGGATGGGGGATGAGAACATAAGAGAACAGGATGGTTGAGCTGGAAAAGGGACAGAGTGGGAGAGCAAGGAAAGAGATACCATGATAGAGGGGGACATCATGGAACAGGGAGAAACAGGGTGCTAGGGAAAGTCAGAGGAATCCACAAAGATGACCCCACCTTAGACTACTAGCAACAATGGAGAGGGTGCCTGAACTGGCCTGCTCTGGTAATCAGATTGTTGAATACCCTGTCATCATAGAGCCTCCATCCAGTAACTGATGGAAGCGATGTAGAGATCCACAGCTACGCACCAGACCGAGCTCCAGGAGTCCAGGTGAAGAGAGAGAAGAGGGATTCTATGATCAAGGGGCATCAAGATCATGATGGGGAAACCTACAGAGACAGCCAAACCAAACTAGTAGGAACTCATGAACTGTGGACCAACAGCTGTGGAGCCTCCATGGGACTGGACTAGGCCCTCTGGATAGGCAAGACAGTTGTTTAGCTTGACCTGTTTAAGGGGCCCCTGGCAGTGGGATCAGGATCCATCCTTGGTGCATGAGCCAGCTTTTTGGAACCCATTGCCTATGGTGGGATACCTTACAGCCTTGGTTCAGGGGGAGGGGCTTGGACCTGCATCAACTGAATGTACCAGGCTCTGCTGACTCCCCATGGAAGACCTTGCCTTGGAGGAGGTGGGAATGGGGGGGTGAGTTGTGGGGGAAGGCTGGGGGCTTGAGGAGGGAGGAGAGGGGGATCTGTGGTCGGTATGTAAAATGAACAGAAGTTTCTTAATAATAAAGAAAAAAAGAAAAAATTAAAAATAAGTTGAAATTTAAAATGCACATATTAATGAGGTAACTGGATATTTTGATGTATTTATTGTATACTGTTTAGATCATGTTAAACACATCTATAACTTCCAACTACAAATTCAAACTTTTTTTTAATTATTTTTGAGAAAGACACACACACACACACACACACACACACACACACACACACACACAATGAAACATGATCAAGTCTACACACTATATCTCCTTCCCCAGCCCCATATACCAATACCATATCACACTCACAACTCCATGTATTTGGTTTTTTCAGTGGGCTGTAGTCAGTGTAGAGACTCCTGAGCACAGCACTGAGAATTGGAGACTTAGTGCTCAGCCTTAAATGGGACTCCTGTATTAACCCACACACACACATACACACCAGGGCTCAGGGAACATCATGGAAGAGGAAGCAGAAAGCGTATAAAGAGACAGAGGACTGGGGAGCATGCTGTGATGTCTTGTGCTCTGGACATGACAAGGCCGTCACACTCACCAACTCACAGCTGCTTGGTGACCTGCACAAGACCGACACAAGACCGAACCAGTCAAAATCCCAGCACAGATGAGGTGGCTGCTCTCCGGGCCCCACCCCATACTGAGGAGCTCTTGGCGATGGATAGTTGCTGGGGGAGGGAGAATAATTCTTCACTGAAAACACTGGTGGGTTCCCATGCACATACTGGCAGCAGCAAGGGTCTCAGTGTAATATCTAAAATTTCTATTTCTTTAGTAGACACATGTCCATTTAGATCATCTGTTTCATCTTACTGGGTTTTATTAGTTTGTTGCTTTCAGGAAAGTTCCCCATTTCTTCATTTGTCCTGTTATGACCCTTTTAAAGGCTGTAGGAGCTGCGATATCCCAGGTCATGCCTGATGATGATAAGTCTCCTCTCTTTCTTTATCTTGTCAATCTTCCTGCAGATTTAGCAGTTTTGCTCATTTATTTTGGAGAACATTTTTTTCATTAATTTCCTCTATTATTTTCCTATTTTTAACATCACTGATTTCTGCTCCGTATTGTTGCTTACTTTGTATGTTTCTGTCCTGCTGGTTTCTTGCAGTAAGAACTTGGAATGAGTGAATTCCTTTATTTTTCCAATTCAACACCTAGGGCTGTAAACTCCTCTGTAGGTCTGTTCTAGCTACACCCTACACGTGCTCATGAATGGTGCATTCATTTCCATTCAGTTCTGGTTTTGTGTGTGTGCATGTGTGTATGCAGTTGGCTCTACAGGCTCGTGTGTGTGTGTGTGTGTGTGTGTGAGAGAGAGAGAGAGAGAGAGAGAGAGAGAGAGAGAGAGAGAGAGAGATGTGGATACCAGAGGACAAGCTAATCTTGCATATTATTCCTTAGGTATTATCTGCCATCTTAAAAATTTATTCAGTTTTATTTGATTTATTTTTATAGGCTCCAAAGCTACACAGAGAAACCCTGTCTTGAAAATAAAAACAAAAACAAAAACAAAAAAGCAAAGAGCTAGGAAGATGGCTGAGGCAGTAAAGTGGTCACCACACAAACACAAGGACCCAGATCAGTATCTTCAGCTCACACATCGAAAGCCAGGTGTTACAGTGCCCGAGCATCCACAATCTTGCAGAGGAAGTAGAGACAGGGATGCCTGGGACTTGCTGACCAGTCTCAGTGGATCAGTGAGCTCTGGGTTCAGGGAGGGATTCTCTCTCATAAAGCAGAGTGGAGAGAGTCCTGGCAGACTCTAGTATGCCCTCACGTGCCTGTGTCCCTGCAGCTCTCCAATACTGACTTCTTCGGGCTCTTTCCTCCCTCATTTCCCTGGACTGCATGTCCAGCTAAAGCCCTTAAAACAGACCTCTCATACTGCATGCAGGCTTCTGAGTGCTGCTTAAGTTTGGGAGGGCATAGCAGAACAACCACTTCCTTCACTGCTGGAGAGAAGGCTGTGTCAATGTAGCCTAAGAATGCACTGTCTTAGCATAGCCCTCCCATACAAGACAGCAAATCAGTTTCTCACCCAAATATATTGGCAGTGGCTGCCTCTAGAGTTAAGGAGTCTATGAACTAGGACTCAGTGGAAAAGGTCCCGGGATCGATTAGTAATGTCTGTCTGTGGAGAACAGCAAAGGAGACACAGACATGTGTGCTGGCATGAGTGGATCCTGTTCAAGCATACAGTAAGCCACACTTTTTTCCTCTAGTTGATCTGGGACTTATGCTAAATGCCACCTGTCAAGCTGTAAGGCATATGATTAGCACATGGTCTTTAATAATCACAAAGATTTTGAACACTGACTGTGTTTCTTACCAGAGGTCCTTGGATTTCATTTTCCTCTCTATAAAATGTCAATGCTACTGTCTTGAAAGCATTTGGATGAAAATGAACCACAATCAGACATTACTACATTTCATTACTTTTCCTGGTGGTCTTTTAGTGTCGGCCAAGAATCTGAATCATGGGAAACCACTGTTTGACCTATTTACCCAGTACTTAGTTGCACATGGCACTGGTATATCCAGCAACCTGAGGCTGCACGGGAACCAGGTAAGACTTGCTGGGCAGTCAAGGCCATGATGGCATGCCTGGAGGTAAGGACAGGTTCTACAAGGCACTATGCATTCAGTCATAGAAGGAAACCCAGCCATGGGCTAGCTCTTCAAAGCACAGTGCGTCTTTTGCCTTTACAGCCCTTTGAAGTTCCCAAGTGTGAAAACATGACTGCCTTGGGCTGGGCCCAGGCCTGGACTCCTGAGCATTCTTTCCACTTTGGTAACTGGCCCTTTGGGCTTTCCTTCCTGAGCTCCCATGCACAGGAAATGTCACCTTTGTGTGACATTCTGTAGGCATAAAGCCCACTGAAGGTGAACATTGGGCAATTATAGGCTCAACTCCCAAAGGGCAGCCCAGCTTCTCAGGAAAGATGATTCAATTCATGTCATAGGCAGGAGTGGTTAGGGTCCTGAATGTCTGGGCTGAGACTGTCAATCCTCAGATTCTAGACATTTCTACACAGCATCTGGAGGTTACACTGGGATTTGGTACCACAGGTAAGCATGTGTCACACCTGAGAAGAGAAAGTGATGTCCTAGGACAATCGAAGAAGCCCACTCACCCTCTGTAGATATTTACTAACAGGAAGGACCACGGGAATGGCTTTGTACATATGAGCCATTGGCAGCAGGATGGGAAGATACCACTGTCTAGGAAAAATACTATGGACCAGGCTCCAGTTTCTGCCTTCAGACCAAAAAT
Source organism: Peromyscus nudipes (assembly GCA_902168325.1). Classification (NCBI taxonomy): domain Eukaryota; kingdom Metazoa; phylum Chordata; class Mammalia; order Rodentia; family Cricetidae; genus Peromyscus; species Peromyscus nudipes. Next base: position 7,678 of record CABHPH010145140.1, on the reverse strand, counting down.
AACTGAATGTGACCAGAGAACAGGACAGCAATGCTGGCATTTCCAGCCCTGGCCAAGATACTGTAGCCAAATGTCACTGCTCTGGGGACTCTGAGGACATGTCTCACATTTCATTCCTTGTTGCAGACAATCCTGCTTCCTTCTATTTTCTACGCGGAAAATCCCCATTTCACAGGCGACCCAAAGTCTGACTGAACAAGCATGTTTCCAAACTGCTCTGTCAATATCCAAGAGTTCAACATCAGAGTTCAGCATATATATATATATATACATATATATATGTATATGTGTGTGTAGTGGGTAGCCACTCCAGCTTTGGTCTGGAAGTTCCAACACCCAATGAGGCTTCCGTAACAATCACGCCTACAAGGCGGGGCCAAGGGAGGGCCTGAAGACCTGAGATCGGGATGCGCGGCGCTCTCTTGTTTCCTGGACCTGGATGCGAGAGGTAGACCGAGGAAAGTTCTCCAGAGAACACCGCCGGACTGCGCTGCGTCTCTTCCAGAGCCCATCATCTACCTATCCCTTCATTTGTGAGTTACACCTTTAAATAAATCTCCTTTTAACTACGTGGAGTGGCCTTAGTAATTTCACCAATATCACAGACATGGAGGAAGCAGGAAAGTAGAACATGCAGAATGAGAGAAAGGTAAAAAACCTCAAGGAAAAAATGTAGATGAAGAGCAATAGGTTAATTTAAGTTAAAAAAAAAAACCTGGGGTGGGGGATGTCTCACTCACAGCGGTTTTTCGCTGGTCTGGGGGCTAAGCTAGGGAACTGAGACTTGGCTAGATGCTCCTTTTTTTGGGGAATGGAACCATGTAGGCGTTCCCTGGTTATATGGAACTTTGTAGGTGCGTTTAGGTACCCGCCAGCCGGGAGGGAAGGAGGCTGAGGGTGGGAGCCACCCAAGCCTTTGGAATTTGCCCCACGTTGGGCGCCAGATATTGGTGAAATTACTAAGGCCACTCCACGTAGTTAAAAGGAGATTTATTTAAAGGCGTAACTCACAAATGAAGGGATAGGTAGATGATGGGCTCTGGAAGAGACGCAGCGCAGTCCGGCGGTGTTCTCTGGAGAACTTTCCTCGGTCTACCTCTCGCGTCCAGGTCCAGGAAACAAGAGAGCGCCGCGCATCCCGATCTCAGGTCTTCAGGCCCTCCCTTGGCCCCGCCTTGTAGGCGTGATTGTTACGGAAGCCTCATTGGGTGTTGGAACTTCCAGACCAAAGCTGGAGTGGCTACCCACTACATGTGTGTATGTATGTTTGTATGTACGTATGTATATGTATGTGTATAGATATAGATAAGATACAGATATAGTAGATTTTACAATATATCAAGCTAAATGTTTAGACCAAGTGGGGACTTTAACAGATAAAAGCAATGATGGTTATTTCAGCCATATTTATTAAGATACTATCTCCAAGCTTCAGGGAGAAGCCATGGGAACCCAGCAGCAAACTCTGTAAGCCTTTGATATCTCTGGAACCAAGGAATATCCCAGCAGAGGGCAAGAATGTAATTCCCACAGCTCTCTCGAGGCTCCATGGAGACACAGCCTAACTGTGCTTCCTGCTCTTCCAGAGGACCAGAACTTTGTTCCCAATGCCAATGTCTAGTGGCTCACAGCCACCTGAAATTCCAGCTCCAGAGGATCTGAAAACCTCCTCTGGCCTCCATGGGCGCAATGACATACATGGCAAACATTCACATGGACACACAGGCATACACAAATAAAAACAAAACAAACTCCACTACTAGTAGAAAAAAAAAAGGAGGTGGCCTTTCCTCAAGTTACAATCCTGTGCTATATAATGGCATTCCATGACAGCCCACATAGACAACAGTGGCCACAGATGATTATAGGTGGCCTCACAAGAACTGTTACCTAGTTACCTAGTGACACTGTAGCCATCAAACTTCATTGTGCAAGGCTTCACTCACCTGCTGGTGGTGTGAGCAAGCCTATACTACCTGTCAAAAGAATGCACAGGATACATACTTGATAACTATGCTACTCATTTTTGTATGTGCTATACTATATTTGCTATCTTACTAGGCACTTTATCAACAAAATAAAGTTCATGTAAAACTGCTTGTCATGTGATGTGGCAGCATTATGGGAAGAAACCATGTAGGGTGACTGCCCTGTACTATCTGGGCATGGGATATGTGTCAACACGCTCCATGACAGCCACACAATGATGTAAAATGATGCCTTTCTCAGAATGTGTCACTGTCATTAAGTGATGCATAGCCATACAAATTCTTGTAGCTCCAGCATGCAGCTAGAAGTGAATATACCCTGAGATGACCCAGGTAGAAAAGGCTACTCCTTTAGCATGCTTTAACCGTCTTTTCCACGTGCACACGAATCACCTGTGGGCCCGAGTTCCTAGAACTCTCCAAGGTGCTGGGGTGGTGCCAATCCTCAGACCACACTAAAGAGCAAAGCCACAGATGAAGTTTGACAGTGTTTCTACAGTCTGACCGGCACCAAAGATAGGGGCTTCCTCAAGCTCCTTTGCCAGATTCTGAACTGGACATGGGACAGATAAGTTCAAGGTGACAATCGTCAAAGAGAAGGGACCATGCAGTGGGGATCGGGGAGGATGGGCATTCAGGGGAGCTTGCTCTGCTGCATCAGCTGGACTGTGTGCTGCAGGCAGCCTTGGGGAATTCAGGTGCCTCTTTCTTTCTGGCAATGGTTCCTCAGGTGAGGAGACATTTTTGACACCCTTGGATGACTAGAGAGCAAGTACCACAAAGATGAGCAGGCCCTTAATTAATCTAGGTGCTCCCTCTCTTGAAGAACCCCCAAATAGTGTCAACTGCAGGCTCAGTAGGAGTCAGTTACAAGACAGGCGTTCACTGCTTCTGCCTGAGGAGTGATACAGGTGAAAACTCCTAAGAGCAGAGACCAAATACAAGACGGTAGGTCATCAGTGGATGTCTTATTTTTTGATCCTTGGAGTACCTGAAGCTGCCCCACAGCTTGCTGGATTTGTCACATCCTGGATGTGGAGACACTGGGAGCAAGTGTGGTGTGACTTCTGAAGACCACTGTGATGTCCCTTCCTTGTTCTCACCAACAATTCATTCGTGGTTGAGGAAGTCACACTAAGGCACAGGTGCAAGTTCAAGCCCCCAAGGTCACATGTCCCAGGACCACAGGGCCCTCTGCTTCTTATCATAGCTGCCTGCCTTGCCTCCCAGCCCTGGCCTCACCAGGGACCTTAACATTTCCCAACTTGGTTCAAAACTACCAACCCAGCCCCTTTTCATCTCCTTTCATCCTTAATAATTTAAGTGTGAGTCTCAGAATCTCTTGTCCCTTCTCAGAACCTCAGGAGTGTAGCTGTGTGGAATGAGGAGGAGTCTTGGGGCTCAATGCATACAGTGACTTGAAGGAAATGTCAAGCTCCCTCATTTATGCCCACCCACTTACTGGTATTTCTCCCAAGAGGCCACGCTTAGATTCATGTGCTGGTCCCTGGAAACCTCTATGTCCGGCTGGGATGTCAGAAACAAAGTATATGATTCCACAGCTCTCCCAGAACTCTGGGTCCTTCAACTGGGACTTTCTGACAAATGATTAAGTCACCAGCTGCATGCCAGGTGTGAATATGCCCTGTATTTATCAAATAGAAAAGGCTGAGAGGGTCCTTACTCAGAGTATGCCAATGACCAGGCTGGTGGCAGGATCCCTGGGGTCTCAGCATGTGCACGTATCCTTGGGTATTTGGTTTAGAATTTTCCACCAGTAGTGGGCATTCAGTGCACAAGGATTTCAGTTGGAAGAAAGGGTCCATCCATTCTTAAAGATAGGATAGTCCTATTCCATAGATTCCAGAAACCTAACCACATAGGAGGGTGACCTCAGTGATTCTCAACCTTTCTAATGCTGCGACCCTTTAATGGTTTGGTGACCCCCAACCATAAAATTATTTCATTGCTATTTCCTAACTGTAATTTTGCTACTGTTATGAACTGTAATGGAAATATCTGATATGCAGGGTATAAAGGCTAGTGGATACAATGACAAGGATAGAGATTTTTGCAAGGCCGGAGCCCAGCTTCTGTCCCTGTGTGGAAAGGGTGTTATGCTGCAGCCTAGGCTCCGGCCCAAGTCTCCACTTAGCTACTTGTAGCTGTGGGAAGGAAAGTGCTTGCCACCTACAGGATGAGGCTAAGATGACTTCAGGAGTCCCTTCTAGCTCCAAGAAGCACAAGAAAAGCCCTATAGCTGAAGCTGCCAGGAGCCTTGGCAATCTAAGGAGAAAATTGGATCTCATCTAACTCCTGGCAGGGTCCGTTTTGGAAGGGAGCTCCAAGGGGACTGCAGATGGGGCTCTTCAGCCAAACTGCACTCTCCTCCCATCTATGCACACCACCATGTCGGATGACTTTGTTTCGGGCATGGCAATCCAGCCGATAATTAAACACGCGTCATTCTTGGGGTAAAGACGGGTTCCAACACAGAGGCGCTCCCAGCCTTATTACAGAACGGACACTCTGGGGCAGAGGTGCCTTCTCGAAGCTGGGTTTTCTATCCTCGCAATGACATCCAGCTAGTAGCTGCTGGTTCACACTGCTCAGCATGCAGGTGGGACCACACCGGCCGGCTTGCTGATGGACTCCTACGGTGTCTTTCTAGTGGTTTATTACTCTTGCTGCAGCACAGTGTCAGGCCTGGCCTGGGCAGACTGAGGAATGCCATGGTCAAGGTTCCTTCAAGGACAGGGCTCTGGGATTCCCAGAAGGCTAGAAGTATCTTCTCTTCATACAGACTTCCGAGTGGCATGTTCAGAAGGCTAAGGAAGTATTGTGATATCTCCGCAGCCTGAATGCCGGATGAGGAGGAATGGAGTGGGGGGTCAGAAAAGCCACTTACGAAAGCATCCTTGATGTTCTCATCACTGCAGCAACTCCACATAAACTCCCTTCATGGGAAGGATACAGGACTGCTAGAGAAGGGGAGGAGGAGGAGGGAGAAGAAACATGGGTGGAGTGTTGGGCTAGCTACACTGAGAATCCACTAGACATTAGGGTTTTCTACTCTGCTGAAATGCCATGGCAGTCAGCACAGGTTGACTTACATAGCAAGCTCTGAGATTCTAAGCAGCAAAAACATTGAAATATGGACAAATACATAAAAGGAAATGAGGTCAGCATGTCATGTACCTATCTGAATTTGGATAATAAAGCCACACCCAACAATGGATGCTAGACACTGACTTTGATGGGGGGAGGGGGCAAGAGAAAGGAAACTGTACCTCCAAATCTCTCCGAGACCCCCCCTCAAGGGACCTCCTGAGTCCTTGCAGGTAGCGACCACCACAGTGATCCTTTAGTAAAGAAGGATGGAGCAGGAGTCTCCCAGGGTCTGTGGAAGCTGACTAGGAGATGGGGATGACGTCAGAGGACCAGCAAGGAACCTGCCAGAAAACCCTATGCAACCACCGGACCCAAGACACCATGCCCTCGTGAGGAGAAGATGTCCTCTTCTTGGTCCTCAAGAGGGCTAAGCTCTGAGCGGACCTACTGTCTTAATTCTCTCTAGAATTAAAGTACGGCCCCAATGTTTCTAATTAGTTGTGACATTTTGAGTCTCTGTGGTGTCTTCCTTATAAGGCTAGCCCATCTGAGGGAGTGCTGTGCCCACCACCTACCAGGTAGAACACACAAGCCAGACACACGGCACGGGCAGATAGCAGGCTACCTGCCAGCCCAGAACTGTATGTGTTCCCTTGACATTCCTCACATTGTACCAGGCGGTTCTTCCTTAATACAAATTACAGGCGAGCTTCCACGCCTCCCACATCTGGATTATGGTTTTGCTTTCCTTCCTGTTCTGGGGCCAAGACAATTCCTTTTCATTTGAACTGTGTCAGCTCCAGTTATGAGAACATTTCCCCACCCGCCACTCCCCTTCTCTCCCCTCCGCTCCAGACATGCTTCCGCCTCCTTCCCATCGGCTCCATGACCCAGGGATTGGATCCCTTATGTTTTGAGTAGCACAGCAGTCGAGAAGTCCTTGAGGACATGGTCAGCTGCCTTTCCTCCTGACACCGCTGTCCTCAGCTCACCTCTGTAATGGCACGCCCTGGCAGGAAGCGTCTGGAGTGAAGAGGGTCCAGTTCTGAGGTATCATGTGACCTGCTGGAGCCATGGGTCCTGTTACATCAGGCACCTGTGCTGTCCCTGGCTCTGTTCGTGCTTCCATACATTCTAGTCATGCCGGTACCATGATGGTGTGTGGATCTGTGCCTCAAGGTGGATGGGTACAAGGAACTTGACAGAGTCTGTGTATAACCTGTGTCTGCAGGTGCTTATGGGACATCTAGATGGCTAAACACAGTTCCTTACCAGGGCATTTGATATGAGACTGTGTCCCTCCACACTTCCATCTGCCAGTCAGCCTCATTCTTTTCCAGCATCCCATCATGGTTATTTTAGGCTCTGTGGTGTATACTTACTAAAGTGCCCTAGGAGGTGACAGTTGGAAGACATCCAGATGAAAGCCACTTACAGTGTGACTGGCTGGTTGACTAGGAGAGAACGTGCATGCAAACTCAGGGTGACAGGGTCCAGGAAGGCAAATCTGTTTTCAGCAGCACTGTCGCTCAATACAGAAGGAACCTCAAGAGGAGAGGGATGTAGGACCACAAGGCAGAAGCAAGTAGGTGCCCGGTGCTAGAAAGAACATCGATGGACCCTGAGTGATGCTGTGTCTCCCATGGGTCTCACCTGGCATGCAGGGAGCTTCCTAGAGAGCCTTGCTAAGACTTCTCCTTAGGACAAGTGATCCAGTTGACCTGTGGAGACGTACGGCCACTGGTGTCTCCACACACCCCAGGTGCACTGATGTAGAGCACTGCTCAGATGTCTTCTAAGCCCAGGCCCAGGCTTCTGTGAGGACAGCCTTATTTGGGGAAACCACAGACTCAGCCTACTGACCAAAGAAGGCACAATTTTCAGAACAGGGAGAAACTTCTTCTCTGAAGGGCAAAGAGATGCCAGGAAAAACCCAAGGACAAGGAGACATTCACTCTGAGGGTCAGAAACAAGAGGCTAGCCTCACATGAGGTATTTATGGCATCTGTTAGGACTTCCTGAAGTTCCCAGTGTTGCAGAGGATGCAGAGTTTGTACAGGATTTCCAGGTAGACACTGATTCACCCCAATCCAGTTCAGGCTTATCTAACAAAGCTCCTACATTCAACAAACAAGGATTATTTTCTGCCAAGGGAAATCACTATCTCTACATATAAAGACACAGTACATGCATTATTATTTTTTTTCTTGAGCATTCAGGATGTGAAAATTTCATTTCCCCACCAGCCCACCTAGAAGACTCCATCTTTAGACATTGCCCAGGGCCACTCTGCCTTACCCCATTGAAAGGCACACTGCATCCTCTGCATGAACACACTCTGCATGCATACGTGCTACCTTAGCCTAGAATATCAACTCTCTCTGGTGCTTTCCTTGACTCCCACTGACAAGCTCTCACCAACCATGAGCCTCTGCTGGCCCTCACTGCCACGTTAGACATGACCTCTCAAAACGTAAGAGGGTTACACCAACTCTCATAGAGTCATTTTACACTACAACTTCAACTCTGACATACAGTCTATCTATCTACACACACACACACACACACACACACACACA
>CABHPH010145139.1:3364-21409 GCA_902168325.1 Peromyscus nudipes | reverse complement strand
AAAAGACATCCATGTGGCATGCCAGGCCTTGACAGCCCCCAAGCACTGGATGCACCTGCAGAAGAGAAGGCAGATATTGGGTGTAATGGCCTAGCTACTCCTGTCCAGTCTGTTGAGAAGATAACAAATCCATCTAAGGGCAGGAATAGCCGCTCAGAACCACATACAGTGCTCCCAGAGGCTTCCCTTAGAGAGGAAACACTTATCTCCTGATGTAGTGATGTTCCTGCCCCTGGAGCCTGCTCACAGCCCTGAGGTGAAAGGATGCTTATGTAAGACTGGTGTCCCATGACTAGGAAACACGGGGCTGTTATCTTTTAAACCATTGCCTCAGTATTGTTTATTAGTCAGCATCATTTTTAGTTTATTACCCGTGTTCTGGGAAGAGAAGGAGAGGGAGAGGGAGAGGGGGAGGGCGAGGGGAAGGGAGAGGGAGAGGGAGAGGGAGAGGGAGAGGGAGAGAGAGAGAGAGAGAGAGAGAGAGAGAGAGAGAGAGAGAGAGAGAGAACAGTAGCCAGTCTTGGGCTGCTTGAGCCTGAAGACTGAACCTACATAATGCTTCAGAGTTCTGGCCCCAGGATTGAACTGTCAGAAAGCCTTTTTCTTGCTCACTCTTGTAATCTACATGGAGATACCTTTCTGTCATTTCCATGGAGAGACTGCACATACTAGCACGGCCCTTGTCTGAGATCCTTTTCTGGTTGAATTCTTGAATCCTTGAGTCCCTAAAGTTGCTAGAAACACTGTCTGAAATGCATTTTGAGCATTCAGGGAGAGAGCAGGAGTTGTTGATGTGACAGGTGAATCAAGAGTCATCCAGAGGCTGTGCCTGGTTGCTGTCAGCCTTGTGCACACGAGTGATTGTGTGTCTCTGTGTTTGTTTGCCTGTAAGTGGTGTGGTGTCTAGGTGGAGTCTGGGCAAGGCCGATAACCATTAGGTCACAGTCAGCTGAGGATCAAGTCATAGCAAATGAGCTTCGGGTAGTGTTGTCTAAGCTGTGGAAAGATTCCAGAAGCTGGGATCTTTTAAAATGCTGACTTATAGCTGTGTCATCCCACTCATCCACAATATTGTAGTGTGTAGGAAAAGCTAAAGGCCACGTATCCAGTCCTGACTGCACATAACAGGAAACTGTGGCTTGCAGAAGTTGCCTGTTACAGGGCACTGCACAGCTCGTTAGTGGCAGAGCATGGGTTTAGAACTTGTGTCTCTTGACCAGCTGTAGGGCTCTTCTTCATCGTCCTGTGCTCTAGGCTGCTGCTCTTCCAAACTATGTCAGATTCTCAGGAGCAAGCTTCTAGCAGTTTCCACCAGTGTCAGTACTGTGCATGGCACAACAATCACCCTCTCCCCCCCGGGCACATTATTATTTCTCTGTAAACTCAAGTGTTCAGATTCCTGTGAAAATATTTTCATACTAAAATATGAGGTACTGAAATACAAGAGGGCAAAACAAATGTTTTAACTTGGAAAGATATCTTTAATTGGCAAACCTCATATTTATAGTAGAAATCCACATGCAGAAGCATGCCAATGGTGGGGTCTATAAAAGGGATAATATGGGGGGGGTGAGTTTCTGCTAGAAACACAATTGATGTTTGTAATTGGTCTGAAACCCTAGTTGTTAGCTATTAACAGTCAAAGGAACCCCGATTTCTTGCTGTTAGAGATATGAGGATTTGGGTTAGGGTGCTCCCAGGTCAACATCATCCACGCTGCTGTGATAAAAACAAAAGCCTGAATTTTAGAGTCTTTTTCTCTTGAGCTCCAACTTAACCAAGTTGGCCAGTAATTATTAAAAAGGTAACTACACCCCAGACTCAACGTCACCCCAGGCTTTACTAGTGACAGCATTGATATGATATATGATAGTCCTGTTCCTTTAAAACACTGGGTAATGGATCTTTGATTGGAAACGAGAGCAGGGCCTGTGGATCCACATGGGCAATGTCTACTGCACATAGTATTCCCAAAATGTGTGTAGATGCTTAGAGTGGCTAAAACTGTCAATCTGATGGAGTTTAGAATCACCATGGACATGAATCTCTGGACACACCTGTGAGGAAATTTCTAGATTGGATTAATTGAGGTGGGAAGACTCACACTAATCGTGGGTGGCATCGTTCTTTGGGCTTGGATCTTAGTCTGTACGAAAGGATAAAGTGAGCTGAGCATAAGCATTATCTTCCCCTTCTCTCTCCTCCCTTCCTCCCCCAGTAGGCTTTCTAGTTAGGACTGACAGCCTGCAAAAAACGACATGGAGACTTCTATTAATTATGAAAGCTCAGCAATAGCTTGACATTAGCTTAGGCTTGTCCCACTAGCTCTTATAACTAAATTAACCTGCTTCTATTAATCAGGCTTTTTACCTTTCTTTCATTCTGTATGTCCGACTCCCCTCATGTCTCGTTGGTGCCTCTCATGTGCCTAGATCCCTTCTCCCTTCCTCTCTTACCCTGGAAGTCCCGCCTAACCTCTTCCTGCCTAGCTATTGGCCATTCAGCTCTTTATTAAACCAATCAGAAGGTGCCTTGGCAAAGACACATCTTCACAGTGTACACAAATATTCCGCCTCTCCCCCCCACCCCCACCCCCTGCAGATACAATGTAACCAGAAGTCTCAGGCTGCTGCCACCATGACTTCCCCTCCATGATGGATTGTACCCTCAAACTGTGAGCCAAAATAAACTCATCCTTCCTTAAGATGTTTTTGTAAGCTGTTTGCCATAGCAATAAGGAAATGAGCTAGCATCATGCTGTTGGAATGAGTAAAACACAGATTAATAGTGTTGCTCTTGCAATTGCCCCATTTCTGGCTCCACGGTTGTCAAGATCGTGGGGAATGTAGACACACAATGTATTTTGTGTTCTAAAGATGGGAATCACAGTAAAGCTTTCACCTCACATCTTTAAACCTAGTTACATACTCTTCTTAGTTCTCATTTTGAAACATGGGGGTGTCTTTCTTACAGCTCTTTCCACTACACAGAGAAAAAAAATCCAAAACTGGGTCACCCTTGTCAAACTGGTTTTGCAAGCCCATAGATTCTCGATGTGTCTAAGTCTCTTTCCAAAAGTGACCTTTGGGTGATACATCTACCAGATCTTTTTGTTTGATGTTGATCTATGCTTTCTCCTGTCACCCATTCACGTCCAGTTGCCTAATGTGTCCAAATGAATGAGTACCAAATTGGTAGCAAGGGCAAGTAAGAATTGGTATTAGTTAGGAGCAATCTCAGAATGTAGTTCTACCTAAAAATCTCAGAATGTAGTTCTACCTAAGGGCATCCATTTATGTTTGTTGAATTGGGTGCGGTAAACTTAAGTTGTCAGTTGGTAATGAGCTGAGAACTTCAGTGCTGCCCTGACAGTGGTCTTGAAGAGGCTGTTAATCATCCATCCACTGAGCCACTTCTACATGCACAGACAATTCTCCTGCGGGCAGGCTTGGAGATTCGAAGTCTCCCGTCTCTTCCACTCTACTCTCTGTTTGGTGTTTGAAGTCAAGATGTGAACTCTCAGCTTCCTGCTTTTGCAACCATGCCCACAACGTGTCCCCCTGGAACTGAAAGTCCAAGTAAACCATTCCTTCTACAAGTTGCCTTGGTCACATGATTTTGTCACAGCAACAGAAAAGTAACTAATACACTATCCCAAGCAGATTTGTCTTAACATGGTTTATTGCATTTATTTATTTGTGTAGGGGCACACATGCTACATTGTGGAGGATTAGAATGCAACTTGGTGGGGTCAGTTCTCTCCTGCTGTACTGTGGGTCCTGGAGATCAAACTTAGGTCATCAGCTTGGTGTAAAGCATCTTTACACATGGAGCCACCTTGCCAGCCCACAGATAATTTTTACAAAATGTTTAGTGGCTATTTTAGTGTTCAAACTCACATGTTTCCTTTTCATGCTTAAACATAAAGCAGTCTTCCAAAACACTGCTCTCTCTCTCTCTGGGAATGGCCACCAGGAGCATCTGTTCCTGGACAGGGATGTATTTTCAGGCATGGAAGGGAGGTTGTCTTGAATACCCTTAACCGGCAGGATAATAAAGTGTTTTCCTGCTGCGAGAATGCTCCTGTCCTCATGCAAGGACCTCCCTGGGATCCTGCTCACTGTTTGATCTTCTCTTCAATGTTGGCATTTTGGATAAATGGTCCAGGTCAGCGGTATGAAAGTCACACTCTGTGGAAGGCCGAGTTGGAAGACGGCTGGGTCCTGATGCCTTGGTAAATCAAACAAATGTTGTGAGCAGTGGAGCTACCCTTGGAGACAGTGTGTTTACATGTCTAACTCTCAACAACAAAGGAAACTGGAGCTCGTGACAGGGGAAGTCCACACCACATGGCAGGCAACAGCTCAGGGCCATGCTTTTCTGCTTCTTGTCACCTCCCTCAGAGGGGGCCTCCTCATTTCCAATTTCCTGAACTCTGATAGATCCTTGATTTCCTGATGGCAGTCTACCCCTCCCACCAGATGTTCGCTGCAGGCCTTTCCAGTGAGATGTGCTGTCTGTCACCTCTAGGGATTGTCTCAGCGAGAAGCCATGTTCCCTCCTCCAGCTATAACGCCAACCTCTGGGGGCACAACAGAATCATAGGACACATTTTACTTGAGCAGGGTTGAGAGAAAACCAGCAGGAAACCCAGGTTTTGCTCTTCCTGGAGCCACTGGGTTCAATGTTTTATTTTTCCTATTTGGAAACTATCATTCTACAAAGGCAACATTACAAATGCAGATTTGACCCTCACCCCTCCTAGATTAGGTCTTACTGTAAATGCCCCCCCCCACCATACACATCCATGTGTTACAGGTTTGACCTCCAGGGTTAAGAAGGATAGAACCTTTAAGGGGTGTATCCTCGAAGGAGGTTTTGAAGTCATAGGAGGCATACCCTTAAAAGGGATTATGGGACAACAGTCCCCTGCTCTCCCTGTCCCCTTTTTGTTGATCCTGGGTGAGCAATTTCACTTTGCCTTCTTGCACTGATGCCTCTGAAACCATGAGCCAAGATAAGCCTTCTTTCTTGATAAGTTGATTACCTCAGGCGTTCACTACAGTAACAAGAAGCTAACACACACTTGAATTGTACATACAATTTCCCCACACAGGGGTTCGACAACAAATCTGCATGTACTTGTTTATATCATTCATGGTTATAAAGCAGAATAAATAAGTAAATATCCCAAATTACCTTATGTGCTTTTCTGGTTCCCTTTAGAGCTTGCTATTTGGGAAGGAGGGGCTTGGGGAACCTGGGAAAGAAACTATTTGTATTCCGATGATGGTCAGAGCATCTCTAGACTCCAAGGAGGATAGCCATGAAGGGAGCAGAGACCATGAGGTGCTAGAAAGAGCCAATATACCTGGGCTGCCTTGTTCTATTCATAAACACTTTAGAGTTGATTTAAAAATAGCAACATGCTGAGGAATGGGATGTAGCTCAGTGGTAGAGGATTTACCTAGCATATAATAGGTCTAACACTTGATCCTGAGCTGGAAGGAAGGAAGGAAGGAAGGAAGGAAAGAAGGAAGGAAAGAAGGAAGGAAGGGAGGGAGGGAGGAAGGGAGGGAAGGAGGGAGGGAGGGAAGAAAAGAAATATATTCTTCCTTGTATTGGTAACTTTTCTGTTGCTGTGATAAAACTCCATAACCAAGACAATTTACAGAAGAAAGAGTCGATTTGCATTTAGGTTCCAGGGGAAGAAGAGTCCATCATGTTGGGGAAACACAACAACACTCAGCAGATTGCAGCAGGAAGCCGAGAGATCTCGTCTCAACCAGAAGCACGAAGCAGAGAGAAAACAGTGAGTGGGGCAAGACTACAAACACTCAAGCCTGCCCCTAATGACTCACTTCCTTTAGCAAGGCTCCACATCCCAGAGGTCTCACAACCCCCTCAGACAGTGCCGCCAACTGGGGACCAAGTGTTCAAATGCCTAAGCCTCTGAAGGACTTTTTCATCCAAAGAACCGTAATACTTTAAAACAGAATGCGAGTGAGGATGAATCGAACTCTCGAACTCTCCCGTATCTGCCTCTGTTCTCTCGGCTCGGTCTCTGTGCCCCACCACACTGGGGACTGCTCCCCAACACAGAAGCAGGTGTTCTGAAACCAGGCCTGGGCCTTGGAAAGAAGGTAGAGTAAACTGGGCAAAGCCTTTTGAACGTCTCATGCCTAGACATCTTCTGGAAAAATGGAAGGGCAATTTCAGAACACAGACTGGAAGAACCGCTTCTTGGTACAGAAAAGGCTTGAAGTGCTCTGTATGTTCTCAGCAGCAAGTGCTGTCTCTGGCGCTGTGGATAGTATGGGGAAAACACCCTCTGACATTGAAGGCAGCCAAGTGGTTCCAGGCTTGGTGCAGATTCTCTTCAGCCCTTCTCTCTGGGACCCAGGGAGGGGGGGGGCCTGTCCTCTTGCCAGAGGTCCCTTAGAGTAGTGTGACCACAGCCTTCTTTTCCAGCTCGAGGACCCACCCATGCTTGGCTCAGCACATCAGGCCCATGTACCAGCTCCAGCCGTCTTGCCAAGGCCTTGCTCTGTGCAGTCACATTTCAGCTGTGGCTCAGAGCCGAGGAGGTGCCCTCGTCTGATGCCAGTGTCCTGCGGGAAGCTCTGTCTTCTCCCAAACAAGCATGCTGTGCTAGCTAGTTCTTTTGTCCACTTGACACAAGCTAGGGTTACCTGGTTCTCTGGAGTAACAGAACTTACAGAATGAATCTCTCCATCTACACATAAAGGGGATCTATTAGAACAACTTACAGCCTGCAGTCCACATAATCCAACAATGACTGGTTGTGAACAGAAAGTCCAAGAATCCAGTAGGTGCTCAGTCCTCAAGGCTGGATGTCTCAGCTGCTCTTCAGTAGACACTGGAATCCCAAGGAAGTAGGCTCTAATGCCAACAAAGAAACGGACTTGCTAGCAAGGCTAGGGCAAGCAGGCAAAGAGCAAAAGCTTCCTTCTTTCTTGTTCTTATATATAGGCTTCCAGTAGAAGGTATGGCCCAGATTAAAAGTGTGTCTTCTCTCCTCAAGGTCAGTATTAAAGGTGTGTGTTTTTGCCCAGCTCAAAAGATCTGGATTAAAGGTGTGTCTTTCTACTTCAAAGATCTGGATTAGAAGCAGATCTTCCTACTTCAAATTAAGAAGAAAAAAAAAATCCCTCACAGATGTGCCCTCCATTTTTTGAGTTTTAGTTCCAGATGTAGTCAAGTCAACTCCATCACACATGGAGGTTTCTTACATATTACTAAGCTTGGTTACCAGCTCAAGATGCATCCTCGTCTGCCCCCATCCCACCCCCAACCCCACCCCAACCACTCTTTTGCGTGCTGAGCCTGAGGAAATACTTCCCAGAAGATTTCATCTCATTGATGCTCGTCTCTTATTAATCATAACATATTATTCCAGCTGACCATCATCAACTGTCCCAGTAAAGTAAACGTTTCACTTCAGTGGTACTGGTATCCTGTAAATCACAGCTGATTCTTCAGCCCCAGATGACCAGAAATCACCCACCCTTAACTCAAATACAACATACAGATGGTCCCAATGGAGTCTTTGAGGGGCTCTCACACTCCCTAGGTAGGCCTCCAACATCTGCATTTCTCTTACCACTCTTACCTCCCGTGATCACACGGAATGGCCCATTAAGCTTTGAGTACTCAATGGCCTTTTCCAGCCCCAAGTTCCAAAACACTTTCATAATCCTCCCCAAAACAACATGGTCAGGTCTGTCACATCAATATCCCACTCCTTGTACCAATTTCTGCCCCAGTTCTCTGTTACTGATAAACACTGACTAGAGGGAGCTTGAGGGGAAAAGCATTTATTTGGACTACAGAGAAGAGTCAAGGAAAGCCAAGGCAGGAAGATGGGGGCAGGATCTGAAGCAGAGACCATGGAGGAGCACTGCTTACTGGTGTTCTGTCTATGGCTCATTCAGTTTGCTTTTTTATGTCATCCATAATTGCTTTCCTGGAGTAGGACCATCCACAGTGGACTGGGCCTTTCCACATCAATCACTAATCAAGAAAATGCCCGACACACTTGCCTACAGGCCAATCTTATGGAGGCATTTTCTCAACCGAGGTCCCTCTTCACAGATGTCACTAGTTTGCATTAAGTTGACAATGTGAACGAGTACATTCTTCCAGACACCTCTCCTTCATGGAGATGACGCTCTCCCTTGCTGAGCTTTCCTGATTTCTTAGGTCATGGCTTTCTCTCATCTTCTTCTTCATTTTTTTCTTTCCAGCAACTGCTGAGATTTACAGGCTGCTTCTTCGTTGGTGTTTTCCTCAAAATTCTAATCATAAAACTGCCTTCAATTTATTTCCAAGTCTATTTTTTACTTTATTAACAAGACTATGAACCACAAAAATGATCCTCGATTTCTCTGTTAACACTGCTCACTGTATTCTCTTTCCACAAACTGACGCCATTCCATGATCTAGCCTGGGCTTCTGGAAGGATGGAAATGAGTGAGGCCCAAAGCTCAGAGGTAGAATATTATGATTTCTGTTACATCTTGTTGACCAAAACAAATCTTCAGGCAGCCTGGATTCAGGAGAGGGGAGTGGGTTCCACCTCTGTCTAGGAAGAATCACAAGGACACGCTCAACGGATCCCTACTACAGACAAGCTGCCACGCTGATTCTGTTGCTTTGATTCTAGTTGCTATTTCTGTACGTCTTTCTCCACACACTCCCACCCCACGTACATGTATTCCTTTCCAAGCCTACATCATGGTGTATGTGTCCATGAATCCTTGGGCAGGGCAATAGCACACAAATTGAGATGCTTAATGTGTGCTGATTGAATTTGTGAGTAAGAAAATGGGTGTATTTTAATTTTCCCCATACTCTATGGTATCAACATCAAATAGTTCACTTAAAAGGAAAGCCATTCCCTCAAAGTCACATTTTGGATTTTGGAAAAGTCAGATTTTATCTCATTTTTTAAAAGTCTAAATTCATACATTTCTCTCGCAGCTATTATGCTGTTAGTCTTTAGGCATTACACTGAAAAAGAATGATTTTTCACAAGATTTTACAAGGAACACGTACTTCCCGAAGGCTGGGGTGATGAATATAGTAATCAGGATTCCAGGATTGCCATGCCTCAAAAGTAGCCAAGGTGGATGACACGAATATATGAAAACCTGACATTTCAAAAAGTACATATTTGTGAAAAGCACAGTTTACCAACAGAAGCAACTCCAGAACTCTTCAGGAATCGACGCTTTAATCTACAGCAGTGTTCATGCCCCCAAACCTTGGTAACACTATCTCTTTCTCTTTGTTGAATGCACAAAGCAGACCTCCAGTAACAGAGAAGCTTGATTTTTTCTGTGTGTCCTAACACACAATGTGGCACAACCTCACCTTCCCTGGAAACTGTATCCGGAGTCTAAAAACAGGAAAGGCAGCCAGGATGCAGGACTCAGGAGAGCGACCTCGGGTGTTTCCATGATGTTTCCACACAGCTGGCCTCTCCCTGTAACCAAACACACACAAGAGGCCCTGCTTAGCTTCGGTGTCAATAGATTCTCACAGTTGTGTCCTCAGCTAGGAATGGGATGGGTTAACAAACTTTCTGTCTTACACTGCAACAAATCCCTGGGTGTCACTGCATTCCAAGCAAGCTCAGCCTGGTAGAAATTCAGGAAGGGCCGAAGCCCGGACCATTTGTCAGGCATATTGGGTTTCCAACAGGAAATCTTAATAGTCACTATTGAAACCTTTCAACCCTCAAGAGAGAACAAGGCTCTGCTAGCAGCTGGGCATCTGGACTTGCCTTTAACAGGTGTCCTTCTGGTCTGAGGTGTCCATCCTGGGAGTGGCACTGCAGGCACTCTGGGAACCAGCGGGTCATGTTGGTTCATCTCTCCTTAGAGGATAAAAAGGAAAAGAAACCACGGCAGGTGTCTTAGTCAGGGTTTCTATTGCTGTGAAGAGACACCATGATCACGGCAACTCTTATACAGGAAAACATTTACTTGAGGGGGCTCGCTTATAGTTCAGAGGTTCAGTCCGTTATCATCATGGTGGGGAGCATGGTGGCCTGCAGGCAGATGTGGTGCTGGAACTGAGAGTCCTACATCTTGACTCAGAGGTAACAGGAAGTCGATTGACTATCTGGGCAGTGTCCTGAGCATACAAAACCTCAAAGCCTGCCCCCACAGTGACACACTTCCTCCAACAAGGCCATACCCACTCCAACAAAGCCACACCTCCTAATAGTGCCACTCCCTATGAGATTATGAGGGCCAATGACATTCAAACTGCCACAGCAGGCTTGGAAGGGATTGCCTTTTGGATGCTTGCAGGCGATAGAGGCATGACTGAACGCAGAGGGCTCTCTTTTGGAAAGTGCAAAACCAGTGAGTGCAACCAGAAGACAAGAAAAAAGGGCAGAGAGACTTACTGCTTATGGCAAAAGGACACTAGAGTATTTTGCTTGAACACAGAAAGCTAGGGGATCATAGAGGGTAGTCCTCACATGTTCATATAGGAAAGCAGATGTAGGTGTGGGGGACATGACTGAGCATGCTCAACTTAAGGTGTGCTTTTCTTCCTCCATCAGTTCAAGGGCTACAAAGGAGAAAGAGCAGACACCCTTCTGGCAGAGAATTTAATATTAAATTGAGGAAAGTTTTGTCTACCTTGCCTAAAAGAACAAGACAGAGTACTGACATGGCTCCCCTTAAATTTCTCCAGCAAATTTCAGCTGGAAGAAAAAGATAAAACAAGCCAGGAATGGCAGCCATTGAGCTCAGGATGTGCCCTGATCAGAGTTCTTGTCTGACACAGTAAGTCTTAGACTATACCTTTTGTGGTAGTTTGAATGAGATGTCTCCCACAGTCTTGGACGTTTGAACACTGGGTCGCTAATCTGGTGGCACTGTTTGGGGAGACTTGGAAGGTAGTGTGTCCCCTCCCAAGGGGGTGGACTCTGGGACTTTATATTCAGGCCACTCTCAGTACTCTCTCTGTTTTGTGCCTGTGGTCCAAGATGGGAGCCCTCGGTTTCCTGTTCCTTCCACAAACCTAACACTTGTTTTCACATCTCTGATCCACAGTCATGGACTTTTATCGCTCCAGAATCCTAAGTCCAAATAAACTCTTTCTTCTATAAGTTTCCTTGGTTGGGGTGTAATGGAAGAGTAAGTAGCACAGAAGTCAGTACCAGGGAGTGGGCTATTGCTGAGACCGACCTGACCATCTTGGCTTTTGAAGGAATGTGGAATGCTTTGGACCTTTGGACAAGAAAAATGGTTGCGTGCTGTAAGCAGAGGGCCACACTAGCAGGAGTTCAGAAGACAACAGTATGGAGAGCAACAAGGACTGTGGCGGTCCAGCTCAAGAGCTTCAGAGGGAATAAAATCAGCAGCGGGACTAGATACCGTGAGTGTGATATTTTGGCAAAGAATGTGGACTCTTTCTGCCCCTTGTCCTAAGAACTTGCCTAAGGCTAAATTTAAAAAGTAATGAACTAATTTCTTTGGTGGGGAAGACTTCAAGACGGCCTCATACTGACTCAACTACATGTTTATTTGTAATCACTCTTATGTGCCCCTCCAATGAGAAGGAACAAATGGGCCAAAAGGAATACAGGATGTACAGTCCGGAGAGGGAAAGAACAATGGCAAGCTTGGCATTACAGCCAAGACTTGTGCGGGAAGAAAGGCTGTAAGAATGAGGTCAGGAAACGGCCTGATCTACAACACTCGGCATAAGAGTCTACGATGGACACCTGAGAGTCTAAGGAACATAAAAGTCTAGGGAAGCCAGGTATGGCCTGGCCATGGCACAGAGATGACCATGCTATGAACCACATTTATTTCCAGCTTTCTGGTTGGAAAACAGGTGTATACCTCTTTCTTTGAAGAGACAACCCTGCATGCTTAACATTCCTGATTTCCCTAGGGCTTAGCTGTGAGCACAAGGACCTGGTGCCCTCTGCAGGTGACATGAGCCCCAAGGAAATGCCTCTGCTGTTGCTGGGAAGTAACAGTAATGTAGCTCCGTCAACCCATGTGCTCATGTTTCCTTGGTGGTTGGATGGTACAGTCAGGCTAAGATCTGGAGAACAAAACCTGACGCTCAGCCAGCCCTGTATAGCCTGGGTGTGGATTCCCAGAAGAGCATGAGGAAGGCAGTGGCTCTCTGAAGAATGGAGACAGAGGACTCTTGCTTTGGCTGGAGTTGGCAATTGTGCTCAAAGAATAGGATCGGCGAAAGAAGACCAACTTCTGAGAACAGCTCTAACCTTATCTCCAGGGTCATTTACAGTCACAGAAGAATCTACCTTCTTCTGAGACCTTGTTTCCAAGAAGAAGAAGGCAAATCTAAATTTCCCTTTCCTCTGACTTAGAGTAGGAATCTTAAGTGCCCACAGCCTGCTCACCAGTCAGGTGTCAGGTGAGAAAAGCTGATGTTCTGAAGTTCTGACCACAGGGGTGATTTCATCTCTGCAAGGGTGAAAGAAGTTCATTCAAGCCCTTGCTTCCAACATAGCAGTGCCCTTCTCATCCACTTATTGGCAAGAGATGCTCAAGAGCCTTCAGCTTTATCCAAAAAGGCTCTGGGACTTGGGAAAATATGTTGAGAAACAGACGATGTCATGCAAATTCCAAATTCAGCTTAATTCCAAGCTTAATTATTTCCATTCTCTCTCATTGTTTATTGTTGTGGAAGCTGAAAGCTTCACATGGAAAACAATGATGAATTTCTAATAACACAGGATATATTTAGAAGCTAGCTAGCTGTGTCTTAAGAAATAGTCTTGCTAAGCTCCTCACTCACGTCTATTTCCAAATACATATACTTCAACTTTTTTCAAGTTTTGATTTACAAAGACCATAAGAGCCAATCACTGTTTATACTTACAGCTGTGTGTGTGTGTGTGTGTGAAAGAGAGAGAGAGAGAGATAGATAGAGAGAGAGAGAGAGAGAGAGAGAGAGAGAGAGAGAGTGAGTTTATTGTATTGATTGGTATGAGACATTCAATCTGGATTATGTAGTCCTGTTCTCCTCCAATTAGATTATAATTCTCTTTGTCATAAACTGAAATGGTTCCTTCCGTGTACTTAAAACTGTGGGATTAATTGTATATAACATTATGCTTTTGAATACACAGTTCTGATGAGAACATTCTGAAATCTGAAAGTCTTTCTTGGAACTGGAAGAGTATTAGCCACCTGGAATGATGAGAAACAGCCAGAAAACAATCACAGCGTTCACTGACCCCATGGATCTCTCAAGGATTGACAGACTCCTCAAGAGGGTGAGGGTGCACACACTAGCTCACCTGTGAGAGCATACGAGGAGGAAGAGAAAGTTGCCGTGTAAATAAATGACAAATGAACAGCAGACCAAGCCAACAGAGAATACTGCCTTTCTTCGGCAGCCTGGCAAGTACAGGAAGTAGGAACAGCCAACCTCTGGACTGGGACAAGGGTGTTGAAGGACATTGTCTGAGATGTGGGTATGCAAAGATAGTTTGCAACCAACAGCACAAACACAGACACACCATACAGGACCTCAGGTCTCATCCTGAGTCCAAGACATTGGTAGAGCAGTTTGAGCTAGCAGCACACTGCAGACAACAGCAAAAACCTCAAATCCAGCTCAGTGTCTGACTAGCTTGACTCATATATGGTGGCCTTAAAAGGGAAGAAGGTGTTTCCAGCCATAAGTATTCACTTTATTCTTTACTGGTATGCATGCAATGTCCAGTATTTAATAATTAGGAAAAAGCAATCAGTGTGGCCTGTCTCTAAGAGCCCAATGTTTACAAATCAACTTTAAAATAACTGTGATGATGATGATGATGATGATGGTGATGATGGTGATGATGGTGATGATGATGGTGATGATGATGATGGTGATGATGATGATGATGTTAGAAGTTCTACTGGATGGGGTGGACAGCATTCATGGACAAATGTGATATTGTTGGACTTGGCACTGTGTCTCCCATATGGTACATCATGAGGACATGAGGGGATCATGGTGAGAACCCAAAGTTCGGCACCGGAGAGGCCAGGAGAGGCCGTTAGTTAAGGTGCAGCTTCAGTTACAGTGGAGACTTCTCCATTTGAGGGGTGCGGAGTAGACTCTGGGACTGTGGGATGTCAATCAAAGACACAGTGGCATGTGTGGGATGAAGCTGTCCTGAGCCCACAAGACAAGCTGGGTATGCTGCCAAGGGCAAAGCCACAGAAATGGGACCGTTCAATCCCTTTGGAAGCAGAGGTTTTGAGCGAGTCCTGGATGTGAGCTTTTTACGCTGTTGGGTTTGAGTTTGGGTTTGATCTGATTGTAACTGTGCTCTGATTTTTCCCTCTGAGAACAGAAAATATGGAACTTTATTTTTTTTTACAGGTACCTACGGTTAAGAGACTTTAGATTTTAAAAGAGACATTTGACTTTTAAAGTGTTAATCTTTTTTAAGATGGCATGATTTTTAAAGTTGTACTGTATTTCACATTATCTGGCAACTGTTGAATGAATAAGTGAAGTGCAGTATATATATGCATAATGTGCTCTCTTCAGACATAAAGAATAAAATAATGCAATTTGCAGAAAAGTATGTGGAACTGGAGATCGTCGTATTAAGTGAAATAATCCAGACTCAGACTCAGAAAGATAAATTGTGCATGTTTTTTTCTGACATGCAAATAGAAGGTGCCCTGTGAGGAGAGGGAAGGAAGTGGGTGGAGGAAAGAGAGAGGGTGTTGAGGGGAAAGAAAGACAGAATTATAAAATGTACACGGATGTACAGGCGACAAGAAAAGGGAAGGGTGATTACTACCTGGTGGTACCATGAGAACCAGGAATCCAGGGGAGAAAGGAGAGGAGAGGACAAGTGTGGCTCCTCAAGAGGCTCAGGAGGCCAGAAATGGGCCTCAGGGTTGTCAGTGGCTCTCAAGGGGAGGAAGGGAAGGAGGGAGAGAGGGAACGAGAGAGGCAAAGGAAGGAAGGAGGAGGAGAGTATGGACTCTGGTCTCTGGCCTACATAAAAGTCCACTTCAGAACACAGGGCCTCCCTGTAGCCACAAAGGATCAATACACATTGACAGGGTTTCTAGCCATCGCTGAAGGGACCCTCACAGCTAGCCGGCTCATTCTGATGACAAGGACAGGCGGTGTGAGCCACACCTAAACACTGTAGCCAGAAGCAGATTGAAACCGAGACAGAAGCATCTTCATCACCCTCACGCTGAGCTCATGCTGGCATTGTCTATGGGAGGAAGGGACAAGGGACAGTTACTTTAAGACTGAGTTTTAAAGCTCTGAACTGTAAAGAAGCGGTGCATTTTTCTGTGCTCTCCGGATGTGACCAGAAGTCAGTTATTTTAGTTAGATTTCTGTTGCTGTGATAAACACCATAACCAACTTTCAGGGAGAGAAAAGGGTTTATTTCAGCTTATACTTCCAGGTAACAATCCATCACATGGTGAACTCAGGGCAGGAACTCAAGGAAGGAACATGGAGCAGAAACTATCTCGGAGAGTTGTGGACTAGCTTGCTCTTTGATTCATGCTTAACTAGCTTTCTTATATAGTCCAAGACCACCTGCCTAGGGATGACACTGCCCATGGTGGACTTAGCCCTCCTATATCAACAAGCTATTGAGACAATCCCCCACAGGCCAGTGTGAGCTAAGCAGTTCCTAAGGTTCCCTCTTCCCAGGTGATTCTATGCTCTGACAAGCTGACAATAAAAGCTACCCAGCACACAAGTCACATTTGCACACGTTCAGTTTCTAACTGAATGGGACCCAAGAAGAGATTGAAATGATGATAACCAAAGCTCTACCCACCCAGCTTGTGACTAAAAACTTGTTCTTATTTCATGGGGTGGAATGGGTTAATTCTGCAGACAATACGACATTGAATTATTCGTGTGTCCATCACAAGGAAGCCACCGGGCAGCCCATGCAGTTCTGCTGGTGTGCTTGGAAGTGTGAGCTTTGTCTGCGGCAACACCACCCTGAATACACCCCATCTTGTCTAAAAGTGTGAGCTTTGGAAGAAGAGTCACACAGCCCTGACTCAGACCCCAGATAGCCCAAGACTGATCAGATACCTCACAGGCAACTGCTTCCTTCTCAGTGAAATTTTTGCTAATGATATTTGACTTTTGTTTGCTATGAGAATTAAGTTGTTTGGAAATATAGAAAGTGCTAGAATGGAAGCCAAGCTAAATGTTGGTACCTGCCAGGCCATGCTTTCTTTCTGAGGAAAACCGCTTTGGGTAGCACGTTTGAGCTTCCAGTGGTCCTTGCCACACATGTACAGAAAAAGCCTGACTCCTGAGCTGGGAGTTAATGTCCTGAACTGAGTACAAGTGGGATCCAAGCAAGGCACAAGGTGTCTTTGAATAAGATCTCTGAAAAGGAACTCAGGCTGTGCAGCAGTCCATTCCAGTCTCTTCCTTGGTGTAGGTGATGCCAGATTGCTTCACAGATTATTTGGCTTACACCTCAGCCATCCAGAGCTACCTCAGTTTCTCCTGAACCTTCTACACTTTCCAAAAGCTATGGGACATGGAGTGACATACAGTTCAGAACAAGCCGCACCTTGGGTTGCTTTTTTGGGTTCTTGTAGAAAACTTTTACCTATATTTTTGACTCTCAAAGAGCATATGAATGTGCATCTGTCCAGGTCAAACCAATAAAACATAAGACAACTAATAAAATACAAATAAACCAACAAATAAATATGAAACTACTCTTGGGAAATTATCACTAAAGATACATGCTGAGCTGGCCGGTTATGGGAAACTTTGTACCTGTGCACAAGATGCTGCTTAAAGGCTTGAGGGTTGTTCAAGCCACACCCAGCCATGGCATGGATCAGGGGTTCTGGTCAGATGCCAGACAATCTGCATCCTGCACTGCCCAAGAAAGACAGCCATTGAAGGCAACATCAGTCTGCATGATGGTCTGCATGGGATGACCCCCATAGGCTCACGTATCTGAGCACTTGGTTCTCAGTTGGTGGAACTATTTGGGGGCAGTGTTAGGAGGTGTGGCATGACTGGAGGGGGCATGTTACTGGAGACTTTAAACTTGAGTGTTTAGACCCTGGCCATCTCCAGTCGCTGTCTCTGCTTCCTACTTGCAGTTCAGTATGTGAGCTCTCAGCCTCCTGCTCCAGCCCCACGCCTGTCTGCCTGTTGCTTGCTGTTACGCTATCTCCGGATGTCTGTCCTTCTCATTACTATGTCCCGATGCATTGATTTTATAGAGCATGATCTGTCACAACAGCCCTGGCGAGGCATTCAGAACTGATGGAAATCACATTTCAGGTCCACTGCACAGCTCACTATTAAAGGCATTTTCCATTTTCCTAAAAGCTTTTGTCGGGACTATTCTGAGGTCAACTTTACTGTTGATTTTTCACTTTGTTTCCCTCTAAGAAAATAAGGGCTAAGTTTATAACCGATTCTCTAATTGAAGACTCTGCCTTCCCTAAGTGAGTTTCTATAATGATGTGGCAGCTTGGCAAATATGGGGCCCTTGAGGCAGGATCATGGAGTTTTACAGAGTTAAAGTTTGTGGTAACCCTCAAATGACTGTAAACACTTGTCTATTTATTTGTGTGTATGTGTTACCTTCACACACACACACACACACACACACACACCCTGAAAAATGATCCAATATATTTTTCTAGGTTCTCATGAAAATGAAAGGGTAAATGACAGTGAATTTCACTAGATGATGATATAGTAAGGGTGCTGCTGGATGTGACACACATGTGCATTCTGTGTGTTTACACGCCTAGACTGTGCCTTTCGAGTTCAGGAATGGATCTGCACAGCCTTTGTGACTTGCCCTGACCCACATGGTCTGGTCCATGTTGCTGTCTGGGTTGCGTCAATAGGTTTCCACTTCACCTCTGATGGGCTGTGTGCAGATTACAGCTGAGTTCACAGAAATTCCCTTCTTCTTCTTCTTCTTCTTCTTCTTCTTCTTCTTCTTCTTCTTCTTCTTCTTCTTCTTCTTCTTCTTCTTCTTCT